>JAHHFK020001409.1:0-70841 GCA_024533555.2 Aedes koreicus
GGCGGCACAAGCCGAACGGATCATCGATCTCTTCGATCCATCAGCCAACGCCGCCAGTCATATCGTCGGTTCCGAAGGGTACACGCGATCGATCGAACGATTTGCCCCGGAGGCCGCGCGCACACGACACGGATTAGCTTCGCTGATTGTGTTGTCCGAACACAAAAGGCAAACAACGCGGGCTTGCCGCCATGGCCGCCGTCTCCGCCGCTGGCCGTGGTCGTAAAACAGCGAAAGTGACGATGGATGGCGGATGGCGAGAAAGACAACACAACTTTGACAATGCTTTTAGCGAGTTTGAGTTCGAAGAAAGGTTGAATGGTGGATTGAATTTCAGATTCGATTGTTACTGGGTCGATTCACGGCAGGCAGTCCGGAATTCGAATGCCGAGCAGATTTATTTATGGCAATTCCCAGCCGTGGAACACGAAACCCCGGTATGGATTAACATCCATAAATGGGCAATCGAAACCGATTGTGGGAAGGTGAAAATTTCTCCTAATTTGCTATTGTAAATCTTCACGATGAGATGGTTGATTTTGATAACCCTGCGAGCTTCAACGTAAACATAGGTTGATGTATCTAGTTTCATTGGAGTGGAAGACTGGGACGCAGCGATTATACGATTAATTTGAATCAGCTGACGCCCAGGCAGTAGGGAAGAAGTTCGATCCAAATTGAATACATGCTTTGCATAATCATCAGTCAAGTGTGGAGATGAATGTGCTGCTGGAACGAATCTTACTGCTCCGGTTTGTCCGAGCTATGGGATCGATGACCTGCTGAATACACTCGGCCGGGCTTTCAGTGCGAGATGCGATTAATTATCATCAGGTTTCTGGAACATTAGTCACTGACCATGTGCCCGAGAGGGAACCATTCAATCTTGGGTTTCACACTGCAACAATGCCGGTGGACAAATGCGAGCTGCAAAAGCTAAGGTGCTGAAATCACTTATCACAAATCACATCATTTGCTGGGTCGGTGGCAATAGCACGGAGGCTACTAAGAATGCTTGTACATACGGTCGTCTCTCATCCTGCGGGAGATGACACCGGTACAAATGACCACCACACTGCTGTTTTCCAGCCCATCGCAGTCCAGTTGTTGGTATTAGATGTCACATTGGATGACCGACCGTTCGTTATGCCTGCGGTGGCCCCAAAGAAGACACAGTTTTCGACTTGGTCCATCCGAGAGAAGGAACCGTGGGTGGGTGGTGCGGTTCTGGATTTATGACGCAAACTGCAATTAAATATCGCAAACATATAAATCGCACACGGGATGTTCATTTATCACAACTCGCGCGAGCGCTGAGAAATGAAGTGTTGAGGTGTTCGTTTGATGGAGAGCCCAGATTGTTTACATTCTAGCTTGCTTGCTACAGTGGGATGATGAAGTCGGTATGATTGACGGTGTGGGTGAAGGCGCTTTGTTTTCGGTGGTCCTTTCCGAGTTCTGACTCAGAAGCACGTGTGGATTCCATGGTAATGCGAGATGGCATAAGAACGCACTGCAGTAAGATAGTTTGTTTGAAACAAGACGCATCTAGTTGGCCAATGCGTGTCGTTTCCCTTAGAAACTTAATTAGGTGGAAGTTCTTTTATACAAAAAGATAAACAAAATCATTCCGATTCGGGTGGAGTAACTTAGGAATAGGTAGTTTGCAAAAGATCTTAGTAGTTTACTGATTTACACTAAAGGGTGGAACGGTCAAAATTTGGACAAACATGATTAAGTGCACACTGATTAGTTTATTATATAAATGATCAATCTTCACTTCTTTTTGAAGTTCATCGTCTACAAAACACATGAAATTTTTTTGATTAGGCTTCTGAAGTGTGAACTTTCGGGCTTTACGTTTCACACCTTCCAACAAGTTTTGTACCGCTATTATCCCCCCTATTTTGGTGCGGAATGCTAATTTTCCTTGAACTGTTTTTTAATTCTTATTGTTTTTTGGGGTCTTCTGGAGTTTCTTTGGACGATTTCCCCATATTTTTTTAATTGGGGCGGTGCGGGGGGGTGTGGGGGGGGTTCTCCTCGTGGATTTTGTTGACACTTTAGGGGTTATATATTTTTATATCTTTGGTTGAGAGTACCAGTTGTCGCGAAACTTTTGTTTTTTTGGCCCGGGGAGGTAACCCCCCCCAAAACAAATATTTTTTTGGGGACATTTTGTCTTTTTTTCTTTTTATTTTTTTTTTGCCCTTTGGTTTGCCGGGTGTTGTAGTAAATCTTGGGGGGGGTGGGAGTTGGGATAAACGGGTGGTGGGGTGTCATATAGCATGTAATGATACTCAAACACACGTGTTTCAATTAAGCGCTTTTTGCTTTGGTTTGTTGTTTTTTTTTTTTTTTTGTTTTTGTGTGAACCTTATATAAAAGATAACATAATGCAAAAAGATACACGACTCTTGCGATTCACAGGAGACACGAATAGCGCTGCCTGGTGAGCAAAAATCCAACTAGTACACTGTTAATATGATGCGTGTGAAATGTCAATCTTAACGTCAAATTCAATTGACAGTTACACCTTCTTCTTACCTTTTACACGCTCATCCGTATTCACCCAAAATTGAGTAAAGTTAAACCAAAATCATAAAAAATGGAAGTACTCAAAATTCCTGGTGAAACCAAAATTTGAATAGACCTACTATTTATTTGGTTTTGAGTTAATACTACCCATTATTATAAAATGTAGTTTTTATGGAAATTGGATAAAATATTGAAATAAAAAAAAATACCTCAGGCTGCTATATTTAGGTTTTTTCTTTTTTATGCGTTGCAAAAAAAAGTTTGTTTGAAAATTGGAAATATCATTCTTATCAATATGCAACTCTAGGAGTGGACAGCAAGTTTTGCTAAAACCAAAGATGTGAAGAGAAAGTATTGATAGGTCCGTAAGAGCACGGCAGGTTGTGAAATTGAATAGAAGTAGTTGAAATTGAGCGTAGGGCATGTTTGGAAGGCGGTATCTGATCGAGCAGATAGACCTTATCTAGCTACCACAATGCGTGGTAGGCAAGAGGGACACGTTATCGGGTTTCTCTCTGAGGTTGTTAAAGTAAATGACGACGAGAGAAACACAACCGAAAACACTAGTAGTTGTGTCATAAAAATACCTCTAATTGGAAATTGATTTCTGTCACATGTAGCCTTTGCGAAGTGTAAACAGAAGTTTCACATAGCTAGCATGATCGAGTGGGTAAACTTTTGCCTGTCAAGGGGCCTTCCTTCTCTCTTGCCTACCATGCATTCTGTTGCTCTTTTTATACTACATCCGATCAATGTCTTCGGGCAATAATCCAAGCTGTAACTTTAAAAATAACATTACTGTTTTGAATGATTACCCAAAACAAGCTGATGGATGATGGTGTTTGTTTACATATGCACAATCACCAAAATGGAATACAATTTAAGTTGTTTTCCACTCAACATTCTTCTCAATTTTTTTCTAATTTTTCGGGGCAAAAATGGTAAATCTAAAAAAATTAGTCAATCTAAAAGTATAACATTATAGAGAAATTGTACTGGATTTCCAACATATTCAAGAACTCAGGAATAACAATTTAAGAATTTCAAAAGCTTCATGTTGTGGGGGTTTTTTTTTTATATTGGTGAGGTTGGGTGGGGGTTGGTTTTTCTCTCGGTGGTGTTGTTGTTTGTGTGTGTTTTGTTGTTTTGTTTTTTTGTTTTTTTGTGTTGTGGGGGGGCAGGTCTCTAGACTCATACTTTCTACGTTCATTTCTCGTTCCTTTTTTTTTTTTTTTTTTTTTTTTTATTTTTTTTATATAAAAAAAAAATATTTTTTTTTTTCTTTTTCTATTAGGGGTATTCCTAGAAAATGTCGTATTTGCAGACAACTTCATATCTATTGTTCTGACATGAATTTTGACATTGACAGCTATCACATCCGAAACTTCATTCTATTCTCTAGTTATTTCAGTGTAAGTTACGCATCATTAGTGAAAGTAAACAAGTTTTTGTGAAGCCGAAAAATGTCGAAATTCGAGCCATCAAAGCAGCATTTGCGGGAAGTTTTAATTTTCCTGTTTAATTCGAAGAAAAATGCATCTCAAGCATGTGAATTGCTCTCCGAAACATACCCGGACTACAAAATCGACGTTCGAATGTGTCAACGTTGGTTTGCACGCTTTAAAAGTGGTGATTTTGTCACTGAAGACAAGGAACGCCCCGGCCCGGTCAAAAAGTTTGAAGACGTCGAATTGGAAACTTTGCTCGACCAAGACCCCTCACAAACGCAAAAAGAACTTGCAGCAGCATTGAGAGTTAACCAACCAGCCATTAGTAAGCGTTTGAAAGCATTGGGAATGATTCGGTAAGGTCGGTCATTGGGTGCCATACGAATTGCGGCCGAGAGACGTTGAGCGCCGTTTTTTCACATGCGAAGAGCTGCTTAAACGGCACATACGGAAGGGTTTTTTGGATCGAATTGTGACTGGTGACGAAAAGTGGATCCATTACGACAATCCAAAACGTAAGGCAACGTATGGATACCCCGGTCATGCCACAACATCGACGGCCAATCCCAATATTCATGGCCAGAAAATCATGCTGTGTATTTGGTGGGACCAGCTGGGTGTGGTCTACTATGAGCTGTTGCAACCAAAAGAAACCATCACGGGCGAAGTCTACCGGCGACAACTGATGCGTTTGAGCCGTGCATTGCGTGAAAATCGGCCGCAATACGCTAAAAAACACAACAAAGTCATTTTGCAACATGACAATGCTCGGCCACATGTTGCACAGCCGGTGAAAAGAAAACATACTTGGAAACGCTCAAGTGGGATGTCCTACCCCACCCGCCATATAGTCCGGACATTGCGCCATCCGATTACCATCTCTTCCGATCGATGCAACATGGCCTGGCTGACCAGCACTTCCGTAATTATGACGAAGTCAAAAAATGGATCGATTCGTGGATAGCCGCCAAACCAGCATCATTTTTCCGAGAGGGTATCCGTCAACTACCACAAAGATGGGAAAAAGTTATAGCTAGCGATGGCCAATACTTTGAACAATAAATGTATAACCATTTTTTCACAATAAAGCATCAAATTTGCAAAAAAAAAAAAAAAAAAGACATTTTCTAAGAATACACCTAATAGCAAATAATCATAATCCAATTTTATGAAATGGAAAGTTTGTTTGGGGGGGGGAGTTTTTGGCGGGGATTTTGTTGTTTGTGGTGTTGGGAAAATTATAATTTTATTTGGTGGTGAGCGGGAGGGGTGTGTTTTTTGTGGCAATGGTTTGGGAAAAAAGATATTTTTTTTTTTTTTTGGGGGGGGCCCGGGGGGAGGAAAAAAAAAAAGGGAGTGAATGGGAGCCCTCAACTGACCGAGTACCTTTCGGTACAAGTATCTTTGTTTTTGTTTTGATTCGCTACACGCAATTCTGTAGCTACTCATTTTTTAGTCAAAAATCACTCAGTCTGGCCAAAAAGGGGACTTACCCAGAAATGGGTAAACATATATTTACTCAGATTTGAGTTAACAAACTTGTGGACGAAACTGAGTAAAGTTCACTCAGATTTTGACATTTGTCGAATGGGTAGTTTTGACTCATTTTGATGAAAAGGAGTATGGTAGTGTGCGTGAATGTCTCAATTATTATTACTTTTAGAAGATGAATTCAAAACAAAGTGCTTAAAACACTTCTGAATTTATTCAGCATAAAATTAAGTGAACGAGGGAAACAAAGGTTTTATTGAAATTTTTTCAGTTTGAATTGCTTCTTTCAAACTTCATTCACACACTTTCGAGAACTGTTTAATATTGTTTGATATAATAGAAAAAAAAGCTGTTGACTTTTTGTCCGAAAACTTTGAAACTCTTCTAAATCAGGTCTAACGTGTTCAAAAAAAGAGTCGCTTTTATATTATGCTGATAAATTTATTTGTTCGTCGCCAATTTCAAACTTCAGGCGGCCCGAAATGCGGCACTCAGTTCCTGAAATATTTAACATATATACTGACGTGAAATATTAAAAAAAATTACATGAAACTTATCAACAAGCTACTGATAGCTTTCGCCGTCGAGGCATCTCCGTAGCTGCTACATTTTATATATTTATTTATAATTTCACTTTAAGTCACTGCGCAAAAATAACTTGTTTGCAGTTGTGCGCCATTTTGAACTTTATAAATATTTCTATCATAATCATTTACCCAAATCTGGGTAGATTTTACTCATCCGAGAAAATCCAGTTTACTCATTTTTTTGATCACTCCATACTGCTCGCCAAAATGAGTGCAATCTATTCAGTAACCGGGTAGTCCAAAATAGCGTGTATGTTATTTTGACAGAATATTTGAGAGTGTATTGGTGTGAGTTATGTACGGTCTTAGGGGCGAATCATGAAGCTTGGGACCGAGCTTGGGACCGTACTTCCTGAGCCAAAAAAAAAAAAATAATCGTTTTCTTCATGACTGTCCACCCGCTGGTAGAGGTTAACATCCATACCTCTCACGCCAAAGTCACGAGTTCGATTCTCACCCCGGACTACGACGGGAGATGAACCAGCTCAGGGCTGAAAATTTCGGTAATCATGGAACTAAAAAAAATAGCTAACTTTTTTATTCAGAAGTTCAAATTTAAGAGCTTTTGGGCTTCAAATGATGAGTTGACAACTTCGAAGGAGGGTGCGACCTCACAAGTTCCTACCTCACGAGTCATATGATCACAAAAAACTGCCAGCTGAAACATGGAGACGCTGGTTGGCGTAGCCTGGGCAATGTTGTCATTCTGACAATAGCGAAGTAAGGGGTGCGACTTAGGATCGGGTACCTGTAAATCATATTGTTTACCCACACCTTTAAATCATATCATATTATTTTCCATTCTCATTTAATTAATAGTTCCAGCACGCTTCAGAATCATTTTTGCATTCCAAAACGATGTATCTCAAGAGCCTGGAGCAACATGACAAGCTTCAATGGCTTAATATGTTTTTCAGCATTCTAGTATAATATTTACATTAAAATTGCAAATCTGAACTTCAACTACTATATTCATAAAAGACGAACATGCGCTTATAAGCAGTATATTGTTTGAGAAATCTTCAAACCGGGCTCTTCGATCACTCCAATTGAAAACATGTCTTATAGAATAATATCAACAATCAATGTGTAACTAGCGATTTGAAATTGGTTCACTGTTGTTGAACCCCTAGTTCCGAAATACACCTTGCAGTGTTCACCTTGCCATGCACTCTTGTGCTTTTCAGTACCTTTTGGTACTAGTATCTTTATTTTTGTTTTGATTCGCTATGTTATTTTGACAGAATATTTGAGAGTGTATTGGTGTGCGATTCGGTCTTAGGGGCGAATCATTTAGCTTGGGACCGAGCTTGGGATACTTCCTGAGCCAAAACAAATATTCGTTTTCTTCATGACTATCCACCCGGTTAATTAGTAGTATTAAATATTGGTGGGGGGGGGGGAGCAGCGGGGACCAGCGGCGTGATAGTCATGAAGAAAATGAATATATGTTTTGGCTCAGGAAGTACTAGCACACCGGTCCCAGGCTCGGTCCCAAGCTTAATGATTCGCCCCTAATACCGTAACTCACACCAACACACCCTCAGATGTTCTTTCAAAATAACAGAGCAAATCAAAAAAAAAAAAAAAAAACTAAAACGGAAGGGTTTCAAACGCAAACGGTTTGCCGGGGGTGATGCGGGTGTGGTGGGAGCCGGGGCTCACAACAACGATTATTCCCATAGCGGTGTGTTTGTTGGTGTTGTCTGGGTGGGATTGGGGTGGGGGTGGCACCGGGGGGGGGGAAGAAAAACATTTTTTTTTTCTTTCTTTGGGTTGCGGTCCTTCTCTTTGGGGTGGGCGCGCTTTCCCCTCTTGGGAACTTAAAAGTTAATTGTGGGTTGGGTTTGTTTGTCTGTTGTTGGGGGGGTGTGTTTCGGGGTGTCTCGGTGGGTCCTCCTGCCGTTTCGTCCCTTTTTGCGGGTTTTGTGTATGCGGTTAGCTTGTGGGTTATTCGGGGCAAGTCTTTGGGGTGGTGGGCCTGGGGGGGCTGGGCGACTATATTCAGCAGTGTAGTCTTTTTTTTGTGTAGTTTGTTTAAGTTGGCAGGCGGGCGATTAATAAATAATTTTTGAGCATTTTTCTCAATAGATGGCAGTCTTAATCAATGCAGAGGTTGTCTCTTGCACAATATATGAGAAAAATGGAAGTCGTGTATCTTTTTGCATTATGTTATCTTTGCTTATATGTTGATAGTCCGGCTAATTTCTTCGCTCTTTGCACTGTTCTTTTGGATTTTCCCTATTTGTTTCCTATATCTCTGATGCAAAGGTTAGGATTGCGTTTGAAAATACTGGCCACTATTTTTCTGCTCGCTGCGGCTTCCTGGTTTTCTCCTTATCCCGGCTTTCTGGCAGCCGTCAGACGTTCTCAAAACAGTTTTATAACCTTCATCACGGTTGATTTGGCAATATTAAGTGATTTTACCAAGTCGGCGTGGGAATAATTTGGATTTTGCTTATGCGCGTGCAAAATTTTGATACGCTGCTCTTCTTGCTTCGACGCCATTTTGACAACTGAATAGAAAATGGCAAAAACAAAATAAAGTCAACATTCCGTATGCATACACCTACAAAATGAGGGGTGTTCAAGTTTTTTAAATGCACGATTAAAAAAAAACGACGTCAGATTTGAGTCGACCAAGTTTTGACCGTTCAATCCTTTAAAAGTCAATTTGTTTACAGTACACACAAGTTGAGGTTTAAATCAAAAATCACTTTCAAGTTCCTAGTTTTGATAAAGCTCATGATGGTTTGACTCCTTTACTTGAGCCTCTTGTATTCTTTGCGTTTGGGCTCTTATGGATTTCTTCAATAAATGACACTGATTTTTTTTTTATTTTGTGGGGGAGGGGCTAGAGGGGGGGGGGGAAGGAAAAACAAAACGTTTTGTTTATTTTTTTTAACGGGACAACACGGGGGGGGGGGGGAAAATATAAAAAAATAAGCAAGGATGAATCGGTTACAACTTTGGTTTGCTGATGGAACTGGAACCGTTTGGTACGTTTCCCCTCGATGTCAGTTGACATGTCAGTCGAATAATTTAATATAACAGCGGTACCTGCTAGAGATAACAGTACAAAAAACTTTACCAAATCGCCAATGATTGATTTTGCCATCAGTTTCATTGAAAAGTTAAAAGGTAATTTAGGCCAACAGAAACCCCTTTTCCAAGATGCATGATTCTTAAGGTGAAACTCCCTTGAATTCTCAGTATTCAACATGCTTGTCGTAGTGCAAACACTTCTTTGTTCTTATGTGGTAGTATTGGTGCATCATGAAGAAAACGGTCGTGGTTGCCAGTAATTTTTCTTTATGGATTATAGTACATTCATATAATTACTCCTCACAATTTTGAAATTCTAAAAAAAGCATGAAACCTCAAAATAAGAATCCTTTTCAAAGGTCGGGTGACTCAGGGGCATAATTAGCAAGCTAAATATTAAGCCATACATCTTGTTGAATAAAAATATTGGTGAGTTTAGAGCGTTAATTTTCAGTTCTTATTTGAATAATAAACTAACGGGTGAGTCGTTGATTAGATGGCTGATACATAAAATGTATTTAAAATGTTTTGATTTGCACATCTGCGATGATAAATGGGGTTTTTGTAGTTTGAAAACTGATTCTGGGAGCGTTTTCCCTCGTTATTGAATACTGCTAACAACTAACAAATTATTTCATTGGCTGGTTTTTTTTTTGTTTGTTTTGTTGGTAGTAATTTTGAGGGTGGTTGTTTATTTATAATAATGTCCCTTTTTTTAAAGTTTTTTTTGGTGGGCGGGTTACTACCAACAAAAAAAAAGATAAGGCTTGCTTCATTTAGAATTGGAACAAACTTTTGCTCATATTGTGGCGCTCCTGGTGGACGGATTTGGAAGTTCTTGGCGCCCACGTGTCGGGAATTTTGTCAGCTTCACGTATGTATTTTTGACATTCCGCAAATCGACTGTTCTTTGTAAACAATCAACATGGAAGCCGAAAGAAGGGAAAAAATTGTGCACAGTTATTTGGAAAATCCATTGTGGTCTGCATCTAGGCTAGCTAAACAGCTGAAATTGCCCAGAAATACCGTATGGCGCGTTATCAAACGGTATAAGGAAACATTGACGACGATTCGGAAGCCTCAAGCCAATCGTCGGAGTGGAACTGTCGACCGGAAACTGCGTGGTAAGATTTTGAAGACGATTAAGAGGAATCCCAATCTGTCGGACCGTGATTTGGCCAGAAAATTCGGTGCTGCCCATAGTACCGTGAGGAGAACTCGACTCCGGGAAGGAATCAAGTCGTATCGAGCTAGCAAACAGCCAAATCGGACCATAAAACAGAATAGTGTGGCCAAAATCCGTGCTCGGAAGCTATACGACCAGGTGCTGACCAAGTTCGACGGGTGTCTTCTGATGGACGATGAAACCTATGTCAAGGCTGACTTCGGGCAAATCCCAGGTCAAAAATTTTACTTGGCAACGGCTCGGGGGGATGTTCCAGCCAAATTTAAATTTGTTTTTGCCGACAAATTTGCACGAAAATTCATGATTTGGCAGGGCATTTGCAGCTGTGGCAAAAAACGAAAGTTTTCGTTACAAATAAGACAATGACGTCGGAACTATACCAAAAAGAGTGTCTCCAAAAACGAATTTTGCCGTTCATTCGATCCCACGACCATCCCGTAATGTTTTGGCCAGATTTGGCAAGCTGTCATTACAGCAAAGTCGTTCAAGAATGGTATGCAGAGAAAGGGGTCCAGGTTGTTCCGAAAACCTTAACCCACCCAACTGCCCCCAGTTCCGCCCTATTGAGAAATACTGGGCAATCATGAAGAGGAGACTCAAGGCAAAGGGAAAGGTTGTCAAAGACATCAATCAGATGAAGACCTGGTGGAATAAGATAGCTAAAACGATGGACGAAGAAGGTGTGCGCCGCCTAATGAGCCGTGTTACAGGAAAATTCGAGAATTCCTTCGAAACCGTGACGAATAATTTTATCCGTATTTTTTCTTAAAAGTATGAAGAAAACGCTACATTTGTATAAAAAAAGATCTTGAATTCAATAATAAATAACTGAAATACAGGCAATTGTTTTTGTTCCAATTCTATCTGAAGCAACTACATTTGCTCCCATACAAATCTGAAATATGGTTTTCCCTTTCCGGGTCCTTGGAAACGGGTGACAAATGGTTCAAATTGTCTTCTTTTTTTTATTTCGTTAGGTTTCATTCCATATTTAATACAGCCATAGCCCCACCTGTGCCTGTTTTTTTTTGTTTTAGGAGGGACTTTAACCAATTGGTCATTCGTTCCTCACCGGTGTATGGTTTTATAACTGAAGTCCGTCCTCTCTTATGAAATTTGCTTCGTACTGCATTCTCGTGTTTCTCTTCTTTGAAGGGAATGCTATCAACGCCACGATTCGCACCAAAATGATTTCATTGGGATATTAAGGACATACGGGATCAAGTCCTTATCACCTCCAAGTTTTCTAATCACAAACCTCAAATACTATTAGGACTTCAGGTGTAAAATTTTAAAGAATTGTTTGCTCCACTGGTTAGCAATTGCAGCATTGTTTGTTTAGTTTTATTTGTGATTTTTGGTTTCAAAAATCGTGAAGTGATAATTAACCTAACCTATAAATCATATGGAAAAAAGACTCCCTCCAGTTTCACCTTAAAGTTCGAATGAGCGGCGCACGGTGGGATAATTTAAATCAATTTTGAATCGTTTTGGACTCACTTTTCGTCAAAAGTGGAGTCACTCATATATGAATAAATGTGACTGGGATTGATAAGTCGACATATCTAGAACATAGATCTGATTTAATTCGGTGTCTTAGTTATGTCGACTTGCCAATCCCAGTGACATTTACTCAACTATGAATGATTCCACTTTTGACGAAAGTGAGTCAAAAACTATTCAAAATTGAGTTAAAGTGTCCCGCCGTGCACGTACGGTTGTGCTTTTCACTCTCTTGTTACGAAGATTTTTTCTATCTCATCAGCACATGAGGATATCCTGCTGGCCAAATAAGCCGAAAATATAAATTCATTTTTCACTAAGCCCAAACTGACAACCGTAAGCAATAGCTCAGTATGTAGAAAATTTCATAAGAAGGAACACACTAACACGGTCCTACGTTAACCTTGTAGTTATATTCCTGATATGACCAACCTCTAATTTTTTTAGTTATAAAGAACCCACGTTCTAGGGTGAAATGCTGCAGAATAACACGTGGTTAGCATTAACGTATGCTTTAAAAAAAATGGACCGATTTCGGATGGTGAAAACAAACAAAATTACAAAAGATAATTTTTGTTAAGCATTAACGTTAACGACAGTTGGTCGGAAACTTAACCATGGTCGACGAAAAAAAAGAATGTCGGCATGTTATTCAGCTGTTTTGTGGACTTGGTGATCAGCTGCTCCTCCATTTTGACGATGAAATGATTGTCCTCCGTTTGAAGTTTGACAAAAAAATTGTATCGGACATAGCTGAGGGACAGCCGATCCATTTCCGCCAGTAATTTTTTGGCATAATGAGCCGAGGTCAGGTCCGGGGAAAAGTCAACATTCTCTTTCGCATTATACTTCTCGATGAAGGCGGTAACTTTCGGCGGACGCTTCGTACTGTATATATCCCCTCTTGACCGCAAGCCCCGAAGGAATGAACAGCGGCTTGAACATTCCTTTCTCGCTGATCGTCAGCCACAGAAGGACCTTCTTCGGGAACTTGGTGTTAGAGATATATTTTAAATCAACGCTTACGTCCTTGGTGGGGGAGTATAAAACTAGTATACAGTATAAAACAGTGCCGTCAAGTAGGTCTCGTTATCCATTATGACCATGACGTTGCGCTTCGCTGAAAAGATGTTTTTACTAGCACCTTCAGTCATTCTTTCTAGGTGATTGCCTCCTGCTAAGACACGGCCGGTCTCGCCTGACGCTTCTGACGAATTTCACGCCAACTCATCCAGTGTTTGGCAGCACCCTCTCAGAATCCCATGAAACTTTGTGGGTGTCTAGACTATGTCTTTCCAAGCAACTTTACATACTTTGTTTTTTTTTCAAAATTTATCTAGACTGCCGTTTGAAAAGGGCTTAAGTCTTTTGATCGTTTTATTTTAAATCAACATAACTCAAAAAGGAGAAGACTTACAAAAAAGGTAAGAATGAGTGACTTTTAGAAATTCGTCTTAACTTTTATGAAAAAAAAAAAAATGTAAAAACTGTAAAATCGATTCCTACACGCAAAAAAAAAAAATTAAAATTTAAAGTCAATTTGCAAAAAATGACTATCGTAGAATTGGACGAAATTTTTTTCTTAGTAAAGTATATAATATAATTGTCTAAAAGTTCGCCGTAAAATGCAAGATGGGCACTTTTAAGGAAAAAAAGTTTTTCTAACAACAAATTTTTCTTGTCCTATTTTTACCGTGTATCGCGACAACTCGTCTTATAATTTGGTCCTGTAACCATACAGAAGCCAATTAAATTTAATTATAATGACAATTTGGATTTTATAAGGGCCTTTGAATGTTTGAAAAATCATGGTTAGCATTTGGAAATGGCTTATTTTTAAATTATATTTATTTTTAAACTTTAGTGATAATACAATTAAATCAGGTGGGTGATCCTGTTGGTAGAAAAAATTTAAATTAAAAACAGGACAAGAAAAAAAATAAAAAAAAAAAACCCCCCCGGCTCACATATATCTCAATCTCTCTCTTTTTGTAAATCTAACCCGAACGGTGGTGATAAAATTTATAGGGGTAGGCGGAAGTCTTCCGACTGACAGGGAGTCGGGAGCAAACGGAAACCAGGAACCAAAAGCGCCAGAGAAAGGGAGGATAGTTTTATTTATATTCAAAACCATCTCTTTCTTATCAAGTAACGAAACCGAAAAGGAAAGGCCCAAACCACCAACCCAAATCACAACATTAAACAGTTACAGGTACAAAAAACGAAGTTGAAAAGAAAAAAAAAAAACCGAAAGAGGGAGGGGTACCTAGCAACCCGCTTGCTTGACCAGCTTGGATGGCTGCGTAATGGAGATCGATCGCAGCAAGCCGTGATTGGAAACTGACGTGTATTGTTTTTGCTGCGTCCTTTTCGCGAAAAGTAAAATCAAAAATATATTCGTAATTTAACCTAAACGAACACTGCATTCATAAAATCTCCACGTGTTTTGTGTAAGATGTAGCGAAATCGATCGATCCCTCCCGGTAGTTTTTCCCGTTTTGTTTTGTGTTTTGTGCTTCACTTCGCACCCGGAGGAAGAGATAATATCAGCTTGGTTAAGTTTGTTAGTGCTGTTATTATTGTGCCACGCTGGAAATGATTAAATTAGAGTATTTTTTCGCTTGTCACGAGTGAATTGATGATTATAAGAAGTTTAGAAGTCGATTTAGAGCCGCCTCATAGCGGGGGATTTCGATAATTGACAGAGTATGAAGAGAGAAAAAAGAAAACCAATGTAATGTATAAAACGGCCATTTGCTGGTCAGAAGCGAAGAACTGACTGGCTGACATATAATTTCAGATGCACTCACCACGTGGTGTATAGATGGAGAGCTGTGAAATTTTGTTTCTTTCGTTGCACAATGCTTGTGATTTCTCAAGTGTTTTTTTACCTGTAATTTTCATTGTATTTGTGCGCGAAGTACTAATTGTATTCGGGCTGTTCCATTCGAAAAGGATGATGTGAAAATATTTGCCGAATAGTGGAGTTTTACTTCGGTAGAGACATAAATGCATACTTTAGCATCATAGGGAAGCCGTCCAAATGAAGACTGTAAATCAGCAACAATTTCCGGTGAGATCTATCTGATTATAACTAAATTTGAACGATACTGCTAAAATGCTATCCTCAAAACAATAAGATTTGATGATGGAAGTGTACGCACAGTACCTATATCCATTTGATGTTTGTACTGTGTCTATGCGGAGCTTGTTGTAAGTGAAAGTGACCTCAGAATGAACGTGAGTAACCAGGCATTCTGAAATGGGTCACTGGAACCCAACAGAGCTATCACTTTCCAACTCCCGGGCTAAAAATGTTTGTCGAGTCAGTTCGTTTAACTGCAAACATTTTTCTTCCATATAAACACTGCCGGACCGTGGGCATTGGATTGTATATACACACATTACAAGCAGGACAATAGATTGGAAAACAAATGCTTTATCATAATATCTAAAGTATTGACCCGTGACTCAATAGCAGTTCAGTTGTTAATATCAAAATTGCTAGATTTCATTAAACAAATTCAATATATTGCTCAAACATTATTTTCATGTCAGATGGAGCAGCGGCCCATTATAAAAACAAAAAGAACTTTGCCAGCTTGTGCAATTTCCAAGTAAGTCCAAGTATGGATTGGAAGATTCGTTGCAACGTCTCATGGGTCTATTTGAAGCTATTGTTGGTACTCTCAAGCGAATGGCAAAGAGAGCAAGCCTTGCTCAAGATTATGGAAACACAATCAAAACCCCTCGGGAACTATATGACTGGGTAGTTGAACCAACAATCAATGTGCAACTAGCGATTTGAAAGTGGTTCACTGTTGTAGAACCCCTAGTTCCGGAGTACACCTTGCAGTCTGCACCTTGTCATGCAATCTTGCGCTTTTACGTACCTTTTGGTATAAGTATCTTTGTTTTTGTTTTGATTGGCTTTGTTATTTTGACAGAATATTTGAGAGTGTATTGGTGTGAATTACGGTCTTAGGGGCGAATCATGAAGCTTGGGACCCAGCTTGGGACCGGTGTGCTAGCACTTCCTGAGCCAAAAAAAATTGAGTAGAGTAAAATGCCATCTTACGAGAGAAGTCCTCGTCTTGTCTTTTACAAGGAAGCCATTTATACTCCAGGTAAGACATCTTGGGATCTGACCATGTCAAAGAATTCAGCATCATATCGGTTTTGTTTTATGCGGTATATTGCGGCGATTGTGGTTATTTTGAAAGAATCTAGCAAAATAAAAAATATGTAGACTATTGAAATATGTGGATGAATTGGGGTAAAGCGGGCCGAACAACATGAAATTAACCCTCTTAAGATTCTAAAAGTATGTATGCATTTTCACTCAAAATATATTGCGGAGATTACAACAATATGAGAGAAAAAAAAAAACAAAATGGGGGGGGAAAATTAGAAGGCGGTTGTGGGAGATTGGTTGGTAAAAAGGGGTTTGTGGGGGGGGGGGGTTTTTCTGGCGTGGGTAAAATTAATTCACCTATTAAAATTCAATTTATTCTATCACTCGGTTTCGGTTCTGTATCAGTAGAAAATGATTGCTTTTCTAGAACACTTATTGGCAGTTTACAGTAACCAGAATAGAAACATTTCAAAACAATCATTAATCACATCACCTGCCACATCAAAACAAAAAACAAAAAATCCAAACGGTAGTTGCATTCCAGCACCGAATAAAATCTCATAAAAAGATCACTTCCCTGCAGGGCAAAAACACTTCATCCATTTTCATAGAAAATTAACCCATCAATCAGGGCACGTGTCAATAGATGTTATCTTTCAACACCTAGGAAGGTACTCCCCACCAAGTTCCCAAAACAATTTTCCTGAGGCACAACGAAAACCGAAATGTTCAAAACTAACGATCCGAGCCGCTGCGATTGGAAATAACTGTCTCCATTAGCCCCCCCCCCCTCACGCTCCGCTCATCCCACCACTGGAACCATCGTTAAAAAACACCTTCAGGGTGAATCTATTAGAGAAAACATACCGACCCGGTGGCTAGTGATTTTCCGTTCCGACCGACCGACCGACCGACCGACGAAGGAATGTGGATATTCACTGTGGAACTTCCGAACTGCTTCATCTTCGCCGAATGTCCATCGCCGTCTCCGCCGCCACCATCCCGGCCCCGGTCCGATCGATCCAGCGCATAATTAATAGATTGAAAAATTATGATAATTATCGCCCGAGCTGAACCAGGCTTCTGCGGGCCCTTCCTCCGTGGCGTTGGACTTCTGGGCCCTTTGCCGCTCGTTGGCCTAACCTCCGAGGTCGTCGTTTGAGGGGTATTTACCTGTGAAAATGCAAGGAGAGGGAGAGAGAGAAAATAAGTTTTAGTTTAAAATGGTTTGTAGAGGGCGCTTTTGAAGGGGAAGACGAACAGCAGAATACGTAAGCGAGAGGTAATGACCAAAGAAATGATGTATTCGAGAGGTGATTAAAATTACGTCAGATCTTACTGAGTATGGCAGGTGGCTCTTAATGAGCTTGCAAGGGAAGGAATCAACAATTGATATTGATGCACTTTTTACTACTCAAGTGAACAAAGAGAGTTTACCACATCGGGTGAAAGAGGAGCAATTATGTTGAACAGTTAGTGACCTTTTTGCTCTTGTTGAGGTAGAAGCCGGTTTTTAGAATTGGAAATTACGTTGCATCTCTGAAAATCGGTTGATCACTGTTATCGGAATGTACTTCCGATAGTAATAGGAAGCCTATTTTGCCGTAAGTGAAGTATAGTTGAGCATTGTACACTCGTTAGCTACAAATACAGGCATACCTCGTTTACATGGTCACGATACTAAGTTATATCATTTCCGATTTCTCGTAAATAACAAATCAATTCCAAAAACACAACATACGTTCAATCTTTATATTGGGGAACATCTCTTTTGTTTAATGATGTTATTGATTTCCATAATTGATTTATCGTGTGCAAACAAATACGAGTGATGAGTATTATAGTGACTGGATTTATCTTGAGGTCCCTTGATAGTCACAGAAGAGGATTTTGTTCACAGAGTAATAACGCCTTATCAAGATTCACCTCGATGGTTGATTATTGCTTTCGGGATTCAAAATTTGATCATGCAGATGTGTGGGACTGACCAAAGCGACTTAGATCAGGGGTGGCATTATGAAGCTCGAGACGAACGACTTTTTGTACGAACGCTTGTGAGAAAAAGAGAGTTTTCTAGAGCTTCAAAAATTAACAATGATCGACATTCAGACACAACTAATTATTTAATCGATAATTAATCGCAGCAGTCAAGTACTTTTGAGAGGATCACTAGTGAATTGAAACGATCATTGTGATCGAATAAACGAAAACCGAGATCATTGAAATTCAATTTTATAATGTTTCTCGACCGGAACAAACTCACTTTGTCCAGTCATGAAATGCAAAGGGAAACCTTCTGGCTTTCGGGTCTTTGGCTTAGCTAAAAAAATTTTTGTTCATTTCAGTATGCTTATTTCAGCTTCTTTGGCTGGTTCGTCACGGCATGAAGATGACCTGGACCTTAAATACCGGACCGGTGGCGAGTCACACCCAGAATTTTCCATGATGCTTCCATGGCAAGAACGTGCGCAGCTGTTCACCGAGTTTGACTTTGGTTCTCTTTTTCCTCTTTTTGCTATGAACTGCTTTTTACAAAAAGTGGTGGACGCGGCCACAAAAAGTAGACGCTTGGAATGTAAGAATACTTATTCCAATATCCTTCGCTTTGTTAAGAATCTCAAAACATAGGAAGGATAATAAAACAACTTTTTACTAATGAAAAAATGATTCCATTATCAGAGAATTAGATGACTGCGAGACGTTCGAAGCGGAGTAGACAAATTAAAGGTTTTTTTTTTCTTCAATAAGTGGAGTTTATCCAAATACTTGTCAGATTAAGAAAAGTGAAGCATTCCTTGAGTTTTGTGTGTTTGGTTTTCAAACAAATACGAAATACAACCTAAGAACGACAAAGGTTTTGAATAAATATTGAATTTTTCTTTTTCCATGACTTACGGCTTACTGATTGAATACTTTTTTCCTCTTTCATAGTCAATAATTGACTGCTTTCAATTTTTGTGCTAATTTTTTAAATTGATTGTGGGATTTTTTTTTCACTGTTGAAAATGGGCAAAAGGGTGTGAGCTTTTTATGAAATTTTGTCCACGTGTAGAGTTAACGGATTTACGAGCAAAAAACAATACTTAAAAAATCAGGTTTCCCGGAATACTACCCTAGAAATTTTCAAGTTCACCCGAATATCACCTATTATTCAAATTCGTTACATTGGAACGGAGAATCGTAATATAACATATTTTTTCCAAACCAAATTTTTTTTTTTATAAAAAACACCAATCAACACTTCAATTCAGTTGATCAAAGGTCGAACTGAAGTTGTAAGCAGCGTCTAGCAGCGGGTGCACCACGCACGTCCGTTCACCTAATCCGAGTGTTTCTTCCACCATCGAACTCATCGAACAAAGCGAACCATCGCGAAAATTCCGCCTGTTCAAGTGCGGACAGGTACAAGTGAGGCGAATTTGTTGTGGCACACTGGAACACTTAGAACAGGTAGAAAATTCTCACCACGCAGAACGGGTATAAAAGGAGTGTGCCTACCAGCGAAGAATGAAGTTTTATTTTTGACTAGCTGAACCCGGTGCGTGCGCTGCTACGCTTGCAACTAAATGAAGGAAAATTTAATATAACTGTCACGTTTATGTTTTTTTTTTCGAAATGAGTTTTTTTCTTCTTGAATAAGCAGGGGTTCAAACTTTTATCAAAACATGCTTCTTACCCGAGAAATACACGGTTTGTGTTTAAGTAACCTGGATAATTCTCATTTTTGGTTGAAATTTGTGTTTCATTTGTATGGGAGCCCTCCCTTCCAGAGGGGGGTGGTTTCTCAAACCACCATACAATCATTGACTTCAAAACCCTCCACATGCCAAATTTGGTTCCATTTGCTTAATTAGTTCTCGAACCATCACACTGGGCTCATCGATTATAATAAAAATGTGAGTTTCATTTGTTTGAAGCCCCCCCCCCCCCCCTCAGAAAGGGAGGGGTCTTGAACTACCATAGAAACATTCTTGCCTTCAAAACCCCCCACATGCTAAATTTGATTCGATTTGCTTGATTAGGTCTCGGGTTATGATGAAATTTGTGTCTCATTTGTATGAGAGCGCCCCTTCCTGAGAGAGAAGGGGTCTTAAACAATCATAAGAACCTTCCCCAGCCCCAAAAACCCCTTCATATAAATTTTCACGTTGGTCGGTTCAGAACTTTCCGTGTCTATAAGGGTCTGACAGACAGAAATTCATTTTTATGTATATAGAAATCTAGCCTCCAAAAACCTCCATATGCTAAAAGTGGTTTCATTTACTTGATTAGTTCTCGAGTCATGCAGAAATTTGCTCTTTATTTGTAGGGGGAGCCCCCCTCCCCTTCAAAATGGGGAGGGGTATTGAACTGCTATAGAAACATTTCTTGCCTCCAAAAACCTCAACATGCCAAATTTGGTTTCATTTGCTTCATTGGCTCTCGAGTTATGCTAAAAATTATGTTTTATTTTTATGCGAGTCTACCCTTCCAGAAGGCGGAGGGGTCTCAAACCACCTTAGAAACATTTCTTGCCTTCGAAAACCTCCAAATGCCAAATTGGGTTCCATTAACTTGATAAGTTCTCGAGTTATTCCGAAATTTGTGTTTCATTTGTATATGAGCCCTCCTTTCAGAGAAGGGAGGGGCTCGAGTCAACTTAGAAACATTTCTTGCCTTCCAAAACCTCCACCTGCTAAATGTGGTTCCATTTGCTTGATTAGTTCTCGAGTTATGCAGAAATTTGTGTTGCATTTGTATGTAAACACCCCCTCCCTCCCCCTTCCAGATGGCGTAGGAGTCTCAAACTTCCATGGAAACATTTCTCTCCTCCAAAAACCTCCACATGCCAAATTTGGTTCCATATGCTTGATTAGTTCTCGAGTTATGCACAAATTTGTGTTTCATTAGCATGAGAGCCCCCCTCTTACAGAGGGCGGAGGGGTCTTGAGTTACTTTAGAAACATTTCTTGCCTTCAAAAACCTCTACCTGCCAAATTTGATTCCATTAACTTGATTAGTTCTAGAGTTATGCAGAAACTTGTGTTTCATTTGTATGGAAGCCTCCCTTTATAGAGAGGGGAGGGGTCTCAAACTACAAAAAAATTTTTCCAAAAAAACATGCTAAATTTGGGGGGAGGGGTCTCAAACTACCATAAAAACATTTTCTTGCCTCCAAAAACTTCCGCATGCTAAATTTGGGTTTCTTTGCTTGATCAGTTCTCGAGTTATACAGAAATATGTGTTTCATTTGTATGGGAGCCTCCCTTTCTAGAGAAGGGAGGGGTCTCAAGCTACCATAAAAACCTTTCTTGCTTTCAAAAACTTACACATGCTAAATTTGGTTTCTTTTGCTTGATTAGTTCTCGAGTTGTGTAGAAATTTGTGTTTCATTTGTATGGGAGCCCCCCTTTTCAGTAAAGGGAGGGGTCTCAAACCATCATAAGATTATTTTCCGGCCCTAAAAATCTCTGCATACAAAATTTCACGCCGATCGGTCCTTCCGCTCGCGAGTTAAATCGTGACAAAGGAAACCCCAACTCATTTTTGTTATATAGATAGTGAAGTGAAAACAAGTGAAATAGAAAAGAAGCGAAATGATTAAAGTGGTTTAGGTAGTGAAGTTTCTCTAGTGTTTTAGTTCAATCACCGACGGCAATCCGACTCCCCCCCCCCAAAATCCAGAATTGTTTTTGAGAATTTTCAGTCTTTTTCAAGACTCAGTTGTTTGGTGTCAGAAGACTGCTGCTAGCAAAGCGAGGCTAGTCCAGTCCAATCGCGTCGTGGCTTCAAGAGGCGAAGCCAAGCTTAAGTGTCCGGGCTAGTTGCCCTCCTGGGAAGGAAGGCAGGCTTCCTGCTCCCACCCGGCTCGGTTCCCGAGAGGAACGCGAGCAACGTAAATCGACCGGTGCAGTACAGTCCACTGCAGAAGGCTAGGCAATATCTTAAGAAAAGCGAGTACTGTTTTGAAAGCTTAAAACCTGAGAATCCTCCGGTGTCTATCGTCAACATTTCTTCAAACATCCCAGAACAATCCTAGAATATTCAAAAACTAATTTGACAACATACCATAAATATTCTCTACAGGGTAATCCTGGAAGCATTCACAACGTTTCAAGATTTATTCTGGAGGTATTTCAGAACTGCTCTTAAAGCGATCCAGAACAATGAATTTTCCCAGAACAACGATATGAGCATCTTAAAACAGTCCTGGAAACCTTCCAAGACTACTGTTGCACCACCCTAGTTTAAGGCATGTACTCGAAAAAAATGCACCAGACAAAAGTGTTCACCAAAAATTTATTTTAAGTCGGATTTTCTTGAAACTTTCAGGGAATGAACTAACACATATGGATGTTTCGGCATAATTATTTTATTCAATTTCATTTCCATCGCTAAAAGCCCGCACCTTTCCCTTAAGACCCTCTCATTACATTTTGTGCAATGGTGGGTTTTTTCGTCAACTTTCTTCAACTCCAGCTCGTTCTTAAACACCTTGGACGATTTTCGAGCTTTGGCCTTCATTATGGCCCAAAATCTTTCCACCGGACGAATCTGTTGTGAATTTGGGGAGTTGGCGGTTTTTGGTACAAAAACAATGTTATTGTCTCTGTACCAATCCGACGTCGATTGCGCGTAATGGCATGATGCCAGGTCCGGCCAAAATAATGTCTCGCCTCCGTGGGACCGCAGGAAGGGCAACAGACGCTTCTGGAGGCACTCGGTGCGGTAAATTTCGCTGTTGATGGTACCCGTTGTGATGTACGGTTTACTCAGTTTACCGCATTGGCATATGGTCTGCCAGAGCAAGTATTTTTTGGCGAATTTGTCCACTTTCTTCTTCCTAGTCTACGGAAAAACGGTGGAAGAGAACGCCGGGTGGTGGGGTAGGGGGGGGGGGGGGGGGAGGGGGGAACAACTGCCCGCTTGGGATCCGAAAGGGGGGGGCGCCGGGGGCCGCGTTTTTTTAAGGAGTGTATCGAAAAGTAGTTATAAACTTCCAAATAATAAAATAGGCATGAAAACATGGTTAAAATTAACATACTATTTCAGTTTATTATAGCTTAACATGTTTACAAAAGATCCAAACGGAAAAACTAGTCATCATGTTCATTTCTGTAGAATGCCCGTACCTTTGATTTGACACCTGCCATCAAATTCTGCACAGTGACCTTTGTGCACTTCCTGGATGCCGCTGCCCAATTTTTCTTAAAATCGGTCATGTTTTGGGACACTGTACCATCCTTCTTAAATATACGCTTGACTATTGCCCAATAGCGTTCGATCGGTCGCAACTGGGGACAGTTTGGTGGGTTGATGTCTTTTTCTACGAACTTGATGTTATTCTCCGTCAGCCACTGTAGAGTGGATTTGGCGTAATGTGCCGATGCCAAATCTGGCCAGAAGAGAGGAGGGGACTGGTGCTTTCTATACAATGGTAGCAACCTGTTCTTCAAACATTCCTTTTGATAAATCTCAGCATTTATAGTTCCTTTTGTATAGAAAATTGAAGAACGCAAGCCACATGTGCAAATAGCTTGCCAAATGAGCACCTTCTGACCGAATTTCTCCATCGCAACAGTCGTATCTGCGGTTGGCACACGTTCCCCAACAGATTTAGTATAAAACTGCGGCCCCGGTAGCGTTCTTGAATCTTCTTTAACGTATGTTTCGTCATCCATCAAAATGCACTGGTCGACATTGTCCAAAATGCAGCTGTACAGCTTTCGAGCCCTGGTTTTGGCACGAGACTTTTGTTCCGGAGTTTGTTTGGGCACTTTCTGCTTTTTGTACGTCTTCAAGTCATTCCTGCGCTTGATTCGTTGAATCATTCCGATGCTGGTCCTGAACTTCTTGGCTAGATCGCGAGTAGAGGCAGATTTGTTCCGTTGAATATAATCCACAACTTTTTGGTCCAAATCGGGGTTGCTGGAGCCGGGTTTCCGGCCACTTCTTGGTAAATCCTTGAGGAAGCACTCCTTACCAAACTTTTCGATGATGCGTTTTACACTTGCCGGGTGAACATTTACTCTTTTCGCAATCTGGTTGTAAGTAACACCCTTTTCGGTGCACCAAGTGTGCAGAATTTTCTTTTTAGGGAAGGTCCATTCCGACATTTTGAATCACGCAGTCAAGGGAAGGGATTCGACCGAATAATCGTGACGATCCATACAAAAAAATTTGAAGTGTCCATACAAAAAACGTGACACTTGGGGGGGGGGGGGGGGGGGGGTTACAAATAGTCAATTTTTGCGTGACGTAATTAATGGACGTTCCCTTAGTCTCAAATTCAATTCGCGACATTTTGAATACAACTTTATCAACGGAAATGAATGAACCGAATAATCATTTTTGACATGTAAACAAAGCAAATGGCGCTTACACGCTAAAAATATATACAGTAGTTTATGCGTAATAACGCATCGAATGTTTATAACTACTTTTCGATACACTCCTTAATATCTTTGTTAAGTAATTTTTGGAATTTTGTTTGTGAATTTCTACGCTTTCTGCTGCATTTAGTTTCCAAGGATTTGTGATATGTCTTTAAATTTGTGTGTGGTTTAAGTTTATAACATGTTTTTCATCAGCTTCTTTTTATTTGCAATTGTTTATGAGTCATTTGACAGCGTGTTTGTTTGCTTTAGTGACTTCTGCGATATTCTCTTGATATGCACATCTTGATATGCGATATGCACAATGATCATAATTTTTGTTGACCACGGATTTTCCATGATTGTCAGATTGCAGATCATAAGAGAGTTTTACTAGTTAAAACTATTTCTAAACCAAAATTTCGAAGGATTCATCGCAATTGTTTAGTGTTGTTGTCATATGTCATTGCTATTCTGAGGGAGTTGGGGTTGTGTTTTTGTCAATGTGGTCAGTGAATGGTTGTATTGTTTTTAGCTTTTTTTTTTTGTTGGTTATCTTTTATATTGTTTTATGTAAGTGACCTGAATGGTGATTGTGAGTGACCCTAAGGGTGATGTTTCAAAATTGTTTTTATGTTCTTTTGTTATGCCGTTTAGACTTAGTAGTAATGCCAGAATTCTGCGTTTCAAGAGACTAAATGATGCTAATTTGTGTTGATGTGAGTAATTGGAAGAATTTCTTCTTCTTGTATCTACTATAAAATCTAGTTTTTCTAGAGGAATTTAAAGGTATTTGCTCGCCTTTACTAGTCATAGTTTGAAAAAGTGTTTCAGTAGGAGTCACCCCGTCATGGTGGTTACTATCCAAACCTCTTACGCCAAACTCACGAGTTAATCTCACCTTTGGACAATTTTCGAAAATACTCAACGAGGTATTTGAGTAGCTACGACGGGAGATGAACCAGCCCGAGGCTGAAAATCTCGATAATCAAGAAACAGAAAACAATACTATAACATAGCCTGATACACAATATCCCTCCA
This sequence comes from Aedes koreicus, assembly GCA_024533555.2. Classification (NCBI taxonomy): domain Eukaryota; kingdom Metazoa; phylum Arthropoda; class Insecta; order Diptera; family Culicidae; genus Aedes; species Aedes koreicus. The sequence continues at coordinate 25,329 of JAHHFK020001409.1, forward strand.
TAATGCCCGATTCGTGGCTGCTCCGCTCCAATCCCTTGGGAACCTTGTACCCCCTAGGTCTTGCTCCACCTGGTCTGACCATCTTGCTTGTTGCGCCCCCACGTCGTCTTTTACCAACCGGATTCCCGTCGAACACCATTTTTGCAGGATAGTTGCCCGGCATTCTCGGAACATGTCCTGCCCAGCGTATCCTTCTAGCTTTTGCCACCTTATGAATACTGGGTTCGCCAGCGAGTTGTGCGAGCTCATGGTTCATCCTTCGCCTCCATAGTCCGTCCTCCTGTACTCCACCAAAGATGGTTACAATCCAAAGATGGTAACACCCGTCGCTCAAAAGCAAGCATTGTCCACGTCTCATGCCTGTAGAGAACAACCGGTCTTATTAGCGTTTAGTACAGGATGCAATTCGTACGGGAGCTAAATCTGCTTGACCGTAGTTGCTTGTGGAGCCCATAATAGGCACGACTTCCACTGATAATCCGCCTCCGGATCTCACGACTGTTATCGTTGTCCGTAGTAACCAGTGAGCCGAGATAGACAAATTCATCGACTACTTCGAACTCATCGCCATCGCCCAGTCGGGTCCTGTCGTGCTCGGTTCGGCCTGCCAGCATGTACTTCGTTTTGGATGTATTTATCTTCAACCCAATCTTCTCTGCTTCGCGCTTTAGTCTGGTACTGCTCTGCCACCGCCTCAAATGTTCTGCCGACAATATCCACGTCATCGGCAAAGCAGATAATTTGACCGGATCTGTTGAAAATCGTGCCTCGCATGTCAAACGCCGCTCGTCGCATAACACCTTCAAGAGCAATGTTGAACAGTAGGCAAGAGAGACCATCACCTTGACGAAGCCCCCTGCGGGATTCGAATGAACCCGATATGCTCACACAGCACTGGGTTCCATCCATCGTAGCCTTGATAAGTCGGGTCAGCTTCCCCGGAAAGCTGTGAAAGCTGATTATAGAAACGTATGGCAGGCATATTTCTTTCAGAGGGTTAATAAAATATAAAGTAAGGGAAGGTGCTTTAATGTGGGTCTATGGATCTAGGATTCGGCCTATGCTTAAAATTCGAAGTAAATATTAATGTTCACCCTTTAAATCAAAAATATACAGTAGTATTGTCTCACTGACATATCAATATGAAGAAACATTAAAGACAGGCAATTTTTAACGATAGGCCGAATTCAAGATCCATAGACCCACATTAGAGCACTTTCCTCTAGTTATGAACATTCAAAAATTGAATTAAACTTACTTCGTAAATGATAACATGATAAAATATCAAATAAGCTAATATGATCGTAATATGATCGTACTTTAGGCTCTATACCGTACATCAAATTCTGCTCAGTGATTTTTGTGCACTTCCTGGACGCTGTTGACCAGTTTTCCTTGGAGTCTTACATGTTGTGGTCACTGGACTTGCGTATTTGAGGTTCCGCTTGACGGTTGCCCAGTAGCTTTCGATCGGTCGCAGTTAGAGACAGTTTGTTTGGTTGATATCTTTTTCAACGAAATCAACGTTGTTATCAGGAAACCAATGAAGAGTTGATCTGAAGAGAGGAGACATCTTATGCTTCCGATATGCTATAGTGGAAGCAATCTTGAATGCAAGCACTCTTTTCCGTAATTTCCGCTATTTTTGTTGCTTTTTAACAGAAAATGGAAGATTGCAAGCCACATGCGCAAATTGCTTGCCAAACGAGCAACTTCTCACCGGAGTTTTCCGTCGCAACAGTCGTATCTGCAATTGAGACACTCTCCCCAACCAATGTGGTGCAGAATTGAGGTCCCGGCAGTGTTCTGGAATCCTCTTTCACGTACGTTTTGTCGTTTATCTAAACACACTGGGAAGGATTGTACAAAATACGGTGGTGCAGCTTTCGGGCCTTCATATTGGCACGACACTTCTGCACCGGGGATTGATTTGGTACTTTCTGCTTCCAGCATGTCCTCGAATAATTTCGTTTCTTAATCCGCTGGATCATCCCGATGTTGGTCCTGTATTTCTCTGCCAAATCACGAATAGAGGCTGCTTTGTTCTCTTGAACATATTCAACGACCTTGAGTCCATTTCGGGATTGCTGGAACCGAGTATTCGACCGGTTCTCAGCAGATCCTGCAGAGTATATTGCTCACCATACTTATCAATCAGTGCAGATGTGCAAAATTGTCGTTCGTACTTCAAGTTCAATTCGCGAAACACACAAAAAAAAAGAAACGCACCAGAATAGAGTTTTTGGCATGTAAATAAAATGTAATACGAATGATTGATTGTAATAACTTTTCGATGCTCGCCTTATTTTGCTATTGCTATTATCATGCCTTATAGGTACTGCAGAAATGTCACAAATATGTACATATATGTGTGGGCATATTTGTGACATTTCTGCAGCACTTGCGAAAATCAGACAGGTGACTGACGGCGGTATTGGGCGGAATTTGGGAGCGCAACTTGTAGGCAGCGCTCAGCAACGTGATTGCACGATACTTACAGTAATCCAGCTTGTCACCCTTTTTATAGATGGGACACACGATAACTTCCATTCAATCCTCCGGTAAAAACTCCTAAATCTTGGTAATGTACCAGTGCCCTAGCCAGTGTTTCGCCACCGTATTCTAATTACTTGCTTGGGTGTTGGTTAACACCAGCAGTTTTGTTATTGTTTAATCGACCAATGTCCCCCTTAACTTCCTGGAGGGTTTTGGGTCAGAATCCTGTCATCTTTAGCGCGTGACAAGTTGACAATTTTCTCCTCCTTCCAATAATTAGAAACCAGCAGGCTCTAGAATTTTCACGTCGGAAAAAGAGTTGTTAATTTTGTTAAGATAAACAATTTTGCTGAAGTCATCTGAAGTCTTTAAAACATGATTATAAAAAGTTTCATTTTCGCCCACCTGGAAGGATGAGTTTCATACTATTTGATAATAGGAATCGATGTAACATGTTAAAAGATGAACTTTTGCTCGAGTCAAAAACTGCCAAAAATGCTTCGTTTTGGAATTATTAGTTTTATCAAGCAAGATCAAATTTCTGGCCCATAGTATTTTTGACTGGTGGATCTCAGCAGCTAATGTCCAACATCTAGCCATCTGTGGAACATCTTGAGTTGTCTTTCTATTTTTCTTTATCGGCTGGATGAAAATTGCCCAATAGTTACATGATTTAGCGGAATTGAGTGGATTGATATCCTTGTTGACGAAGTTCATCATGATCCGTGATTAACGTCAGGATATAAATATTGGACTCGGAAAAAATGCGACACTTTGTTTTGGATGTAACTTTTTATCGCGTAACTATCTAGATAAAAATTAATGACATTTTGAGTAATACTAGTTTAGAGTGTTATGTTTATGTGTGCAAAATTTTATCGCGATCTGTCAAGTTGTTTTCAAGATGCATTCGATACAAGAAGAGCTACGCCAGCAAATCTTGGGCGCGGTGATCGATAATCCTGGTCAGTCGCACAGATGGATCGGCAAAAGGCTTGGAATCCACCATTTCACCGTGTCCCGCGTTGTGAAGATGTTCCAGGAGACGAAAACCATCGAGCGGCGCGCAGGAAGCGGCCGAAAACCGAAAACGGAATACCCAGAGAAGGCGCGGAAGATAAGGCAGTACTTTAAGAATAACCCGAACCTTTCCACCCGGACGTGGTCAAAAAGGTCAATTCGTCGAAGTGATTCGTCCAGCAGACCATGAAGCGGGCTGGGCTACATGTTTTTAAGGTCAGGAAGGCGCCAAACCGGACTGACAAGCAAAACACGGTGGCCAAATTGCCTGCGCGGAAGCTGTACCATAAGTGGCTGGTCAAGCCAGGCTGTCTCGTCATGGACGACGAGACATATATCAAGGCGGACACCAAACAAATCCCCGGCCTCGAGTTTTTTGTCGGTACGTCCCGCATGGAGGTTCCGGAAAAGTTCCGGAAGAGAAAGATGGACAAATTCGCGAAGAAGGACCTGTTGTGGAGAAGTATCCAATTTAAAATGAATTTTTGGTGATAATTTTTTTGTGTCTCATTTTTTCCGAGTCCAGTCTTTAGTTTTCACGCACTGCTGGTCTGACAGCTGGCCAGATCATTAGTGTCCTGTTGTTATTAGCGAATATAAACTTCTGGGGACATGATCCCGTGCTGTTGCCAGATAAACATTTATCCGAAAGCCTTGGCATAGGTTTTGTGGTCCTTGAGAAGGCATCCTCTGTACTTCGTCAGATCCTGGTCGTTCAACTGTCCAGCTCGTGTTTTGGCCACCAGATACTGCTTCATTGTGCTATTCGGTTGCTTGGTGGCACGATGTGAATAGTAGCCTTCTCGAAGACGGATTTTCCGAACAGTACTACAGCTGGCAGCGTATATTTGGTGACATCCCGATCCGAAAGTGCTGGATTTTGTTTGATCGACCTTGACAGCTTCCAGTTTAGCTGCCAATCAAAAAATCCAGCAGGATGTTTGCTTTGAACCAGGCTTGCAGCCATTCACTTTGATTCACTTATATTACGCTTATTTCAGAAGCTGTAGTTTTAAATATGCTGTATAATGTTTTTAAAGTACTTGACTAAATCGTACAGCTTGGCAATCATCATATTGCTCCAACTGAAATATCTGCGGCATGAGATATTCGGCGTATTCGGCGCAATTTTTGAGCCGAATACTCGCGAATATTCGCAGCGAATATTACGATGAATATACGCTCAAGTGACATAGGTATAGAAGTTAGAGCAACATACTGGTTGATGAAGTTGTAGGACTAGTCAAGCACTTACAGTTCATCATAAAAGGGTGAGTCGATAATTATTGCAATACTTTCAAACTTAGGTAACTTTTTTCGTACTTGACCAAAATTAATGTATTGTTTACATCTAGTTAGTTGTGCAGTTGTCAGTGAGACTCCAGTCGAGATGGAAGGAAATCAGCATACCGTTCGCAAAAAGATTTTGTTCACCCCCATGCCAAATCCTGAGTTGTCGTCGCATCGCGCCTTGGATAAATTGATGAATATACATCATAGGGGAAGTTGTCGAAACTCGCTACCAAGTTATTCATAACGTTTTGTTGTTTGTAAATAGTTCTGATCGGTCCATTTCTTTCACAGTTTAAAACTATTCCAAGAAATTCATCATGCAGGAAGAGAAAAGAAAAATAATTGCGCACAGTCACCTGCAAAATCCATCTGCGTCAACCCGGGAGTCGGCAAAACTGCTCGATTATCCTAAAAGTACTGTGGCGCGAGTGATTAAAAAGTACAAGGAAACTTTAAAAACTGCCCGCAAAGTGCAAATCAAGCATCGGAGTGGAACCGTTGATCGTCATATGCGGGTGAAATCATTTCTAAAATCAAGGTAAACTCCAGCATCTCGGTAACTTGATCATAAGATTTGGCGAAAAAACTGAATGCCGACCGTTGTACTGTGCGGCGAATCCGTCTCCGAGAAGGTTATAAATGTCACCGCACGAGTAAACAACCCAACCGAAGCCTTAAACAAGAACCTTGGCCAGAACTCGGGCCCGTAAATTGTACGACCAAGTTCTGACGAAACTCGATGGATGTCCTTTGATCGATGATGAAACATATGTTAAAGCAGATTTCAAACAACTCTCGTTTCAAGTTCTACAAGGCTCCTGCACGCGGTATGGTTCCTGACCGATTCAAGTTTATTTTCGCGGATAAGTTAGCGAAAAAAAAACATGATTTGGCAAGGTATCTGTTCTTGTGGCAGGAAAACCAGAGTTTTCGTGACGGATAAAACACTGAACTTGGAAACAAAAGGGAGTGCCTCAAAAATCGGATTTTAGCCTTCGTTAAGTCCCATGATGGTCCAGTCACGTAATGGCAAGCTGCACTCATAATTTGGATTCAGTGCTAACGTAAGAACTGCAGTTCACTAATGAAAACACGACGCGAGACTGGACACAACACTTATGGTTCTTACCAGTAGCGCAACCAGAAATTGGTTGTGTGTGGGGGGGGGGGTTTGAGCTTGAAGGTAACATGTTTTGGAAAAATAGTGGCATCAAAATTTGAGTTTTATATATCTAGTTTATTTAATATTGCAAACATACAACGATATAATTTTTAAGCTTAAGACAACGATTCAAATTTTCAACCTTCTTGGTTTGTTCGACAGTTCTTCCAAAACTTCCTCTTCGGTGACAGCAACATTTTCGTGGATATACATAAGCGCGATACCGTTCAACCGTTCTTCTCCTGTACTATTTCTCAAATATGTCTTCAAATTCTTCAAAGACGAAAATGATCTTTCAGCACAGCAAGTCGTAACAGGGAGTGTCGCCATTATTGTTAGCAGTGTATGTATGGTTGGAAGCAAATCAACGTTGCATACATTTAGGGCTTCAGCAGCATTCCGTGGTTTTTTCTCCGTGAGTACCGAAAACCAAAGAATTGCTTCTCCAAGAATTCCTGTGCTCTGAAGGTCGTAAAATTCGGCTAAATGCTGAGCAGATCAGATGGATCAGATGCTGCATCCTGTAGTTGCTGAAAAGGTGCCAACATGTCAGCATGTTTGACAAACTTCTCCGCCAAAGCTTGCAAGGTATTTTCCAGGAAAGGTAAGAAGATTTCGTTTTTATAGAACTCTTCCGGAGTCTCCAATTTTTTGTTCTCTTTCTGACGTCCAGCTCTTCTGGGTTTTGTAAGGGACACATCAAGAGATTCACAGAGTGCACTCGCTTCAGGAAAGATTTTACGGAAAGCATTGATGCAAGAGGTCTTTGAACGTTTTTACCGAATCATGACGTTGAACCCAGCGCGTAGGACACATTCTTTTCAACTTCTCTGCCATCGGACCACTTTTCTCAATCTTGTCAGTTTCTATTTTTAAAACGTTTGCTCTTTTTGGTGAATTAAAAAAATTGTAAACGCTCTCGATCACTCCCATGCAGTTTCGGATTGCAGGAACTGAACAACCCTCGGAGATTGAAAGATTTAAAACGTGAGAGCAACAATGGACATACAGCGCCTTCGGGTAAAGCACAAAAGCTTGGACGCCTTTTACTTGCCCACTCATAGCTCGTGCACCGTCATATCCCTGACCAACGAGGTACTTCGTGTTAAGTCCAAAATCAAACAATGCTTGACAAATTACATCGGCTAAACCTTTCTCTGTAGTGTCAGTGACTGGAATAAACTGCAGGAATTCTTCACAAACATTATTATTCTCGACAAACCTTACACACAATGAAAGTTGACACACATTCGATATGTCAGTGGTTTCATCGCACAAAAGGGTAAAATATTTAGACCTGTTGACACGATCAACAAGTTTTCGCAAAATGATGCTATTGGACGCCTGGATTATATCATTCTGTGATTTCCAGCTGATAAACTTCGCATTTTTGGCAGAATTCTCCAAATGACTTCGCAAAACGTTATCTCCAGACTCAACTCGAAACTTCAGAAGAGACCTAAAGTTACCCTCTTCCTTTGTCAAACCTTCATTTAACTGAAACGTGTCTGGGTTTAACCTCCAACCCCCCCCTGGTTGTGCCACTGGTTCTTACAAACGAAAAAGGAACATAAAATTTATTTCGGGCTCGATGCTGCCCATCTATAGGACGATGTCCAACAAACCGATGTGTGTTGGACATCGTCCTATAGATGGGCAGCATCGAGCCCGAAACCGGTTGACAATAAAAGGTAAATTTTATGTTCCTTTTTCGTTTGTAAGAACCATAAGTGTTGTGTCCAGTCTCGCGTCGTGTTCTCATTAGTGCTAGCCAGCTGCCTTTACAGCAAGGAAGTGCTACAGCGATTATGGGGTCCACTTCATCCCAAAAGAGCTCAAACAAATTATCCTCATTTCCGTCCACTAGAGAAGTATTGGGCAATAATCAAGCGGAAACTGAAGATGAAGGGAGCAGTCACCAGGTGACATTGGCGAGATGAAGAATTGGTGGAATCAGCTAGCCAAAACCATGACTGAAGAAGGTGTGCGCCGGCTGATGAGCGGCATCAACTGAAAAGGGCGAGAATTTCTTCGACATAACGATGAATGATTTGTTTCAGTTATTATTTTTCTTAAAATTAAATAATATTACCTTTGTTTCATTCTTAGAAAGTTTTTCGATTTAAAGAAAAAGAAAAGAAATACACACATTTGAAAGTATCCAATTTCTGAATGATCTAGCCTTTACTTCTCTGAACTGATAACATTGAGACCCTAGGAGGTACAGTCTTCGAGGTTTACTCCGGGTTTTCACACAAAAATCCTTTCCTTGTACTCTTCGGAAATGTGTTCCGGTTTCTTTCGATTTTCTCTCAGCTCCTATAAGAGGAGCTTCGTCAAAAGTTACGTTAAGCTTCTTCGAGGTACTATTCTTCAGTTTCCCTTCAGCTTCTCAGAAATGTTTTGCTCATAATTCTCTGAAGTGTTACCCTAAAGTTTATAAAATGAACTTTACTTAAAGCGATCTGCTGAGAAATTTGTTTGAACCCTCTATGAGCAAATGATTAAATAAATAAATATGTAAATTTTTAAATACATAAATGAACACATGGTGAGTGGTAATTCCTATCAGTGTTTTTTCAACACGCACAGCTTTGGATGGGTTGATCACAAACATGTTTGCATATTTTTCTTCTAGAGTATATTCAAATGTCAACACGGCTTGTAAGTTTGTTTTGAATTTTCAAACATTTGAGACTCGTGGTAATCATGGACGCAAAAAGGGAGCTCGTGATATCCAGTCACGAGGACATCTTTCTGATATTCCTCGTGATTTCAAAGGTTCCATAATGTTTCAATGGTGATGGTTTGGGGATGTTTCTCCAAAACTTTGAAGGTCCATTGCTGTTCATTGCACTTTAACATTAAAATCAACAGTAACTATTACATGGATAGTTTTTCGAAGAACCATTTGCTTCCCTTCGTCAAGAAACCCTACAAGAATGGACCACAGTTCTTCGAACAAGACTCTGCACCGTCCCACCAGGCGAAAGCTATACAGGCTTGGTTTGAGGACAATTTTCCGGATTTTATTTACTCAAAAGCTTGGTCTGCCTCTTCACCTGATATGAATCCTCTCGACTTCTATACATGGGGCTATATGCTGGGCAAACTGGAGAATACCAAAGGAGTAACCGTGGAAACTTTAAAAAACGTTTGGTGAAAAATGACACGCCTCAAGATATCGTTCCAACAACGTATGCGGCTGACAATTAAGGTAATTAAGGTAAATTAAGACAAATGTTTAAGGTATACCAAATAAGAAATACGTTGAAAATAAAAATTCAAGCTTTTCGTTCTTATGACCATATACTTCACTGACAGGAATTCTCGCTCACTCTGCAAATAAACTGCAGAGAAATGAGAGATGTTTTTCCTCTTTTGTATGGTGATTTTCAACCTTGTGCTAATTCATTTCCAATCGTAGTCATTTAAAAAAACTTTTTGGTATTTTTGTGACTTGTTCAGGGATGAGATTTGAGTTTGTGACTTTGGCGTGAGAAGATTTGGATGCTAACTACGACGCTGGGGTCCAAAATAACGCTTATGATTACGTTAAAAAAGTATTTTCTACGGTGGTTGATCCAGATGAATATGGTTCTGAACTTAAAGGAGTTCTTGCATTATCGAGGACACTTGTAAATAACGAGAGCCTATGCCACGTGTATTCATGTACCAAAACGTGGATTAGACACTTGTTAATACGTGTCAAAAGATATTTGTTAAGGCGATTGATCAAAATGTTGGCAGACCTGAACACCAAGGAGTTCTTGGGTCATATGAAATCTGATCTGAAGGTATATACTCCAAATAGTTCTTGGATAACTTTTAACACTTCTACATTGGTTGATCAAAAAAGCTATTCCTGTTGTAATTACGTCGAAACAGATATTTTGATGACCGGACGAATCCCTGATCTATACTCCAACGATTATTTCTGATGATGTTAAAAATTTGATGGCAACTGAACAAGCTTGCTGATGGCAGAAAAATGATGTCCGATTAATATTTTTTATGACCAGAAAAAGGGAAATTTATTCTAGCGCATTATAAACAGTCTCTTAATATCTATTTATCAACATAAAATGACACTTTTTTTCATATTGAAACGCCATCTAACGAGTCAGTTCTAAAGTAGAATATCCAAAAAGAAATAAGTATTGGCAAGTGGATTTACTCTAATGAAAACGGTATCTCAATATATTTAGTTCAACTCAAGATATTCGTAGTACAAATCTAAATGATAAGTCGGTGGTCTTTGAAAAATCTTTCTTGTATTTAAATAGGACGCTTGGATAGTAAGAGTTAAGAAATTTAGTTGAGCCACCACTCTACTCAAGCAGACAAACCGGTCAAAAATAGTTGCAGCAACTTGATTGTGACTAAATTATGTAATAAAGTAGTCACCTCAACCGGTTTGTAACAAGTTCGTTACTAAGGTAGTAAAACACTTTTTGCAAATTGGTTAAGGTAACTCTTTTGGTAATCTATTCAGTCAAGTTACTGTATCAAATTATAGTCAAATCTGTCGTTCAAAAATCAATGTGTACCCGAGCAGAACACAAAAGCATATGAATACCTAATTTTGATCTTGATAACTGGCCTTGGTATTAATGAGCTCAGATTAAAAGGTAAAATACCTAAACAAAATACCTAAGAATTGCAAGCAAAATATCTCTCGAATAACAAAACTTGTTATTTCGGATACCTGGGAATACCTGAGAGGTACTATTTTGATATTGTCTTACCTCAATTCGGTATTCGCATGACATTGTGGGAACAATTTTATGGTATTATCCTCAGGTATTTTACCTCTTAATCTGAGCTCTTAAATACCAAGGCCTGTTATCAAGTTATTCGTTCCTGCTCGGGTATCTGTTTGTCGCTTAGTTTGTAAAATCTAGAGATTTTTTCATTAGGGCGAATCTTACATTGAGAGACTCTCTTTGATTACTTTCTCTTTCATTCATATTCAAATTACCTTTACGTTTTTCATTCTATTATTTGCAGAGTATGCTAGCCAGCACATGTCAACATGCGGGGTGCGATTTTCAATAAAGCCGACCAGTTCATCTGCTTCACGGACGACATGCACATTGTCTGCAGAACGTTTCAGGTGGTAGCTGATCAGTACACCAAGCTGAAACGTGAAGCGGAGAAGGTTGGATTGAAGGTGAAGGTGCGTCGAAGACTAAGTATCTGTTGGCTGGAGCAACCGAGCGTGATAGATCTCGCCGAGGCAGAATTGTGACAATCGATGGAGATGAGTTCGAGGTGGTGGATGAGTTTGTGTACCTTGGATCATTGGTTACGTCAGATAACAACTGCCGCAGAGAAATTCGGAGACGCATTATTACCAGAAGTCGTGCCTACTATGGACTCCACAAGATCTAGAGGTCTGGTAAACTTCACCCCCGTACAAAGTTTACCATGTACAAAATGCTGATAAGACCGGTAGTTCACTACGGGCATGAGATGTCGAAGAGGACCTGCAAACACTTGGAGTTTTCGAACAACGCGTGCCAAGAGAACGAGACAGGTGAAAATTTCTCATTGTTTGATTCGCCCTGTTGAAAAAGGTTTCTAGAAATGTTTGTTCACGTTTTATAACTTTCACAAAATAGCTAACATTTGCTATATAAAAATGCTAGAACTTATGATTTTGATTTGCAGATAGGCTGTTGCTAATAAACAAATTGAAAACTAGATTTCCAGAAATCAGAAACAGATAAGACTCAAGTTTGTCTAACTTCCCCTACGCTTGAGTAACCTTCCAGTTATGTTATGCAGCTGATTTTCCCAGAATAGGGCCATTTAAAAAATAGCACACACTCGACAAAGGAAGTAGGCATCACTCGGAACGATGCGGATAAATCTGACCAAAGAGAACTATGCAAACATAAATAGCAAAAACTCTGCATCCAACTGACCTTGTTTCCCGCTGCGAACATAATTACAAGCCCTGGATATTGGCATCGAAGCAGGCCGCTTCCAGAAACGTAATCATCGTGGTCGTTCGAACCAAAGTCTTGCGGACCAGATAACTAGCTATGAGAAGGTACAACTAATCGATTTTCATGTTTTACGCACCTTCCATTTTTTTTTTCCATCTGGGATCTGGGAGTTTCAATCAGCCCAAATTGGACGAAGGCTGGGTCTCCCGAAAATTTTCGATGGTAATTTTTTTCTGACTCCGTTTAAATTAAGATGGTTATCGTTAAATGTGTCTCATAATGGCAAAGGACCACCTGATCTTGTGATCGGGGGGAAACTGATTTTCGGTACTTTCTCTTCTGGGGAGAATGTGACAGCCGGCAACGTTCAATTCCAACCGTATAAAGAAATTGATTCTTATAATGCAACGGTTAAGGATTAACGGACACGCACATGAGATTACTGATTGCAGATCGTAATTGATACCTTCGTCGCCGAGAAAAGCCCTATGGAGGCCATTTCGATCATTTCCAGCAACCAGGCAACTGCAATGGATGATCATTTTTAATCGAAAACTCTGAGATCATACTTTTCCGATTTAAGCGATGAATAATTCCCTCCAACATGCTTACCCAATCTCCGGTGGGTAATTGCTTACAAATAGCTTAAACATACGAAAATTAGCTGTAATCGATCCATCGACGCATTGCACAACGCCTCAACCGCAGAGAAAAAAAAACCGGCGCCTGCACATCAATTCCGACGTTTCGCACCCACTGCGAATTACAATTTTACAATCAACCGAATTGATTAGCACATCCAAGCCGGTAATGAAGCGCCCCAGGAAAAACTCCCGAGAGGAAGAGATCATAAGCCCACACCGCACGCAACAACACTCGGTAACCATCCGAGATTGATCGCGATTGCATAATTTTGGCCACTCGTTATCATCCGGCGATCGGTTGCAATTCCGGTCGGTCGGTCGGTCGATCGGTCGGGCGTTCGGAAAAATCGGACCAAAACAAAGTGGAGGAAAATTGCTCTGGTTTATTTTGTTTCACCCACCTCGATCCGGTCCGGTTTTAATTAGTCGGTCGGAAGAAGCCTAACATCTTGTGGGGTGGGGTGGTGGTCGGGGGGATTGGCAAATGCAGAACCCCTGTCCATTCAGCGGACGGCGATGGTGGCCACGTGAGCAGCAGACCGGAGTTAATCAAGAGCCGGCTGATTTTTTTTTCGTTTTTGATTTTTTACTATCGGGATCGAGAATAATAAATGGTTGAAATTACTGGAGATAATGTGCAAAATAGAGCGTTCAAGTGCTGCTGGCCGGGAGTTTGGAGATTTTAAATTATGCCTCGTTAGGAGAATGCTTGTTTTGCACACAAATGAGTGCAATTCTTTCATTTGCTGATAATGGAGTAAGTATAGCAATTGATTAGCCATGATTTGGGATGATTGGGTGGATGAATGGAAAGTTTGAAAACGGAATTCAATCACGTTTGTGAAGCTTCTTAATTGGATGGAAATTGTTTGTATTCTTTGCGAAAATAAATCGAGGGTAATTGCAGTGGAACAAAGGATTCAAAGTTCAATGTTGATTTTTTCATAGAAACGTTAGGTTTTTTTTTTTAATGGAGACGTTCGGCTTTCTGAGCAGCCTTTGACTGAGAATAAATGGCCATTTTGAAGTTAATTTTGGATTTCATGTGACATGTACAGCTGTTCATGTGCTCTATTCGCCATTAATTGGATCATCACTGTATGTCGATGGTAATATCCTAGCAGCATCTCAGAACTTTCGTAGTTTCACCGCATGGAAAGGCTTTGTCAACCTGTCAGTAACCATTTCTTCTGTGGAGCAGTAAACCGCTTGAATTTCTCCATTGGATTGTATCTCTCAAGTATAGTGATTCTTGGTGTTAGTGAACTCAGGTGCTTGACGCTTGAATGGTTAGTTCAAACTACGACGTTTGAGGCAACAAAGAGCTAGAGCACTCCGTAATTACGGTGATTCCACTGTCCTTTTGCTAAGCAAATTTTCAATCGAGCTAGTCAGAGATAACGAGTATACAATCGCCTGTTGTTCAAACGCTACACTCTACGTACGCAAGATAGTTTAAGGAAAAATCCAAGGAATTTTTGGAAGTTCGTCAACACCAAACGAAAGGATCGCGGATTACCAGTTGAGATTTTCTTGGGAAATGATTTTGTCAGTTCTGCATTGGATAAGTGCAATCTTTCTGCAGATCATTTTAAAAGTGCTTTCAGCAAATTTTCGACATCACCATCTTACATAGAAAAGGCTTGTAGAAACACGCCGCGTGATGTCTGCCTCTGAAAAATATACAAGCTACTCTCCAACACACCAAATCTGCCATCGACAAACTAAAATATTCCACATCGCCAAGTCATGATGGTATTCCTTCGTGTATATTTAAAAGATATTGTGACGTTCTAGTCCACCCTTTGTCGCTTCTTTTCAACATGTCATAGCGAGAGTGCAAGTTTCCTTCTGACTGGAAAATTTCCATTATGTTCCCGGTGCATAAAAAAGGCGATAAGCGAAACATCGAGAATTATCGTGGAATAACTTCATTGTGTGCCTGTTCGAAGATTTTTGAGATAATAATTAACGAAATGTTGTTTGATTATTTTAAACATTACATATCCTCGGATCAACACGGTTTTTACCCCAAAAGATGTGCTTCAATGAACCTTGTCCAGTTTACTTCTTTTTGCTTGCGGACGTTAGATCTCGGCGCAAAAGTTGACGCTGTATATACCGACCTGAAAGCTGCATTTGATCGTGTTGATCATGGGATCTTGCTTGAACGTCTTCAAAGACTCCGCGTTTCTAGGAACTTGACCTGCTGGTTTAGATCTTATCTTACGGACCGGAAGTTTATGGTAAATATTGAACGTGAATCTTCTGAACCATTCACCAACCTATCAGGCGTACCACAAGGAAGCAACTTAGGGCCTCTGCGGTTTTCCAAATTCATCAATGAGCTATCGGAGACACTGCCCCCAGGATGCCGTTTATTTTATGCTGATGATGTCAAAATCTAAATTGATCGTTTTTCTAAGTGGTGTACAAGAAATCTGCTTACTTTGAGTATCCACAAATGCCACATCATTTCGTTCCACAGAAAATTAAGACCGATAATACATGACTATAATATTACTGATCAACCTCTTGAGTGTGTCCAGAAAGTACGCGATTTAGGAGTTATCCTTGACCCAGCACTGACCGCAGCTGACAGCACTGACCCAGCAGCTAACCGACAGCTTGGATTTATTTTTAAAATAGCAAAAGAATTCCTCGAGCCTCTCTGCCTTCGGTTTCTTTACTGTGCTCTGGTGCGGGCTATCTTAGAATCCAATGCTGTGGTTTGGTGCCCGTACCAGCCATGTTGGATTGATAGGATCGAAACAATTCAACGAAAATTTATAAGATACACCCTCCGTGCTCTGCCTTGGGAATACCCTCTCAATCTACCACCATACGAAGATCGATGTAGGCTACTGGGCATAGAGACCATAGAGAAACGAAGAAATTCCGCGCAAGCAGTATTTGTAGCTAAAGTCCTTTTGGGAGATACAGATTCGTCGGAAATCCTCGCACAGCTAAACATCTACGCACCAGAACGAATCCTTCGACAACGAGATTTTCTGCATCTGGAGTCCCGTCATGCTATGTATGGTCAGAACGATCCAATACGCTTCATGTCGCTTGATTTCAACGCTTCTGCTGCTGCATTCAAGCGTAAGCTTTCGGAAAGGCGCTGAGAAGAAATTAGTATGATTTTGGTGTTTCCTAACATCTTTATGGGGAGAGTGAATTCATGGTTTTACTTACTGCTTACGCAAATGATAAATGTTTAATTTTAATCTATGTTCATACTATGTGTTTTGTTTAGGTTTGTTGTTGTAGTTGATAATTTGGAAAAGATATGGGGTTTTTTCGCCTCCATGATACGGTATCTGCATGCGGCCGAATCATTCAGGCTTTTCCCCATCAAAACTTTATGAAGACTGCTAGTCAGATGAAAAAAGTGAAACAAATAAACAAATCAGCAAATAAACCTTCAAGTATCCAGACAATGAGAAGAAAGATTTGTAATTTACATTTAATTCCAACTACCTTTATTGCTTATCTTGACAGATACACGTATTTCGTTTATAATATGCAGGCTCCTTCAGTGTCGTGTACTAATTGTCGAATATGACTTTGTGTCGGCGCGTCCTTATTCTCTTTTCAGTAATGGCGCTATAATCATAAGCCATAACAGGATAGGACAAGAGTTGGTGCTCATGTTACAACCGACAGACAAGACGCAAGAAAAGGCACTACACCCTTCGATTGGCTGATCCTGGATATAAGTAGGAAACGTCTGTGTTCCAGCCCAAACAAGCGGACAACAAAGGAGTGTAGGTAGTTCTCGGCATCTTCTTAAGTAGACATCTAATCAACACTTTATTTACTCCCATCCCTGCTGATCATAAGGACCTGGCCAGGTGTTGTGCAAAGAGACCGATGGATGAAGAGCCTGTCGCACCCAAGGCAGCTCTTCTGGCGCTTCCATCGTCTCTACAACAGCCAATCCAGGATAGTGTATCTACGCAGTAGGCGATGTCAAAAAATCAGCATTGAATCGAATCAACGAGTCGTTCAACCTGACTGTTTTATCCAGGAGTGCAACAAAAATAACAGATACGACCTCAGCAATCATTGATCTTCTGATCACCGGCTGTCCACATTTCAATAGGAAGTCAAAAACCATCACCGGAAGCATGTCTGATCATGATGTAGTGCATTTTTGGAGGGACATAATATTACAGAAACGTACGATACGAGTACGAACTTTCAGAAGCATTTATGCGTGAGGGATGCAAAGTGACTTCCAAGCGTTCGGCTGTCAATTTTATTACGATTCTTCCGATGTAAACACCAAATCTACAATAACGTTTGCATTAAAAAAAAAATGGACAAAAATTGCAGATTTTTCATTGGTTAACCTTCACCCGCACTGACGAAACTTCCCATGCAGCATCAATCATAGTAACCCATGAGTCATAGTCTCGATTTTGTTGCGAATGCGAACAGTCGCTACTTCGATCGAGTTCGTTACTATAGTTGTGATTTATTGGTTTTTCGCGATTGTCTCGAACGCAAAAGCCATCCGCCACTCAGAGGCTGATTTGTACAAGTGAAAATACTTAAAATCTAATCAAGATGGGTAAAAATCAGTGAGGAAACAGTAATTAAAAAAAAACGCCCTCCCGCATGTGCTTACAGTCCGGTCTGAGGAATTAACCAGGGACCTGGCGGACAGCGATTTCCCGGTAGCCAACATCTCTAACAACCAAACGTCAAAAGACGCATTGTTTATAAACAATGCTGGCGTTCCTACCCGTAGTAACAAACGTCAGACGGGCCTTGTTCAAATAAGGCCCGTGATATGTTGCATACTGTCAAACGATAGTAAATAGGATAGGGTTGCCAGGTCCCTGGAATTAACCGAGGAGCTACCAGTTCCACTAATTTCAACGGCTGCTTTTCTCGTCCATGACAAATAACACACTTGTCGGTCGGTGGTAATTTAATCTGCGTATATGCGGCTGCTGTTAAAAGTATTCGCAAAGGATTTGTGAAACGGTACATTACGTTTAGAAGATTGCATAGATTGTGCAAATAAGAGGCAGATTGCCATTTAGCTTGTGGTATCGTGATATGAAATTTGTAGTGAGAATAATAATGGTTTAACAATAGAACAAGGAAGAGGGCTGGTGGAGCCGCCTATATCAACATTGTTCTAACCGGAATGGAAAAGGCCTTTTGGCTACTATTGCTATCTCTCTTTCTAAGCTACTGTGGATGTGTGTGGAAAGTTTAAAAACGGAACGAACCAGACTAGTTGTGTGGATAAAGATTGCTTTAGAAAGTCGATCGAATAAGCTACAGTGATAATTAAAATGGAAGATGATAAGCTATTGGATATTGAAGAGGAAAATCTGGAAAGGGAATCGGATGACGATAAACTATCTTGCTCTTCGTCTATTTTGAATACGCCTCGCCAAGAGAGGCAAAGAGGTAAGGATGATGATGCTAGTGATTCGGATGAGGATGGAATAGATGTAACTTTTCTTTCAACACCACCGGGAGATGTTTTGACTACCCTATCCAGGCAGGACCGAAATGGTACTAAACTGAATAGCGAGTCAATGAAACCTTTAAGTGGGGCTGGGAAAAAAACGATTTAATTGAAAATGGGGTCAATCCTGAAGAAGCCCGTTATCTGGCTATCTTGCCTTTGCTCACTCCCAATTCGGATCCAACCAAGCGTTTTTGAAACAGTGAGTCCGCGCCCAAAAAAAACAGGGTCGTCCCATGGGATCGAAACTGCCATTGGGTGGGACATCGGTACAGAATCGTTTGGATTTGATTAGACAGTCCAAAAATACAGAGGGTAGAACTAAACCATTGTATAGGGATGTGCTAAACAGTGTGAAAGTGGGCATACTTCCAGAAGACTACCCAAACTCGGAACTAACATTGCAGCAGTTGATTGCAACACAAAAAGCTGTTTTAAACAAAGTGGTACATCAACGGAAAGAAAAGGTTAAGCCCAAATTTGGCAATTGCTTGTTTAGGCCAGGTTACCTTATTCTGATTTGTAAGAACCAGGAAACATCTGACTGAATAAAAGAGATAATTTCTAGTATAGTCCCTTGGGAGGGAGCAGAGCTTATTGCCGTGGATGAAAATCAAACTCCGCAACCAGTAACATTAATAGGGTTCTTTTCCATGAGTGCAGCAGACAGCAACGAAGACATTCTTGCTCTTCTAGAAGCTCAAAATAAAGGTTTAGTAGTTGACAGCTGGGAAATATTTATGAGAAAAATAATTAATAAACGTCATGTGGAACTTACGTTCAGCGTTGATGGGACATCAATGAAAGCGCTAAAAGAATGCGAATTTGTCTTGGACTATTAATTTGGGAACGCTCCTAATAGAAAGAAAATTCCTAGGAAAACAGAATCGGAAAAAATAGCTAACAGTGTTACAAGGATCTGCGATACTGGAGATGATAACATGGGCAAAAACACCATTGATCAGAATGTCCCAGGACCGAGTGATTCTCAAAACACTGAGACTCAAACAAGACAATGCATCAGTACAAGGACTAGTGATAAAGACTGGAGACGATAAAGTGGGTTCAAGCACCACTAGTCAGAATGTCCCAGGACTGACCTTGGTCCAAAGTAAAGGCCGGACTGTTTCAAATCCTGAATACAGGAAGATTAGCATTCCAACAGCCAAAAATCAACCAAAAATTGACCGCAAAGCTGTTGCTGGGGAACGAAAAGATGAACCCAAATAATAATTTCCTAATCATTACATTCAATAGTCAAAACAGCATTAAATTCATCCAAATAAATCTCCTTCATGCAAAGGGTGCAAGTGCTGTACTTTGCAAGAGATTTATCCAAAATAAGCTGGATATTGCCTTTATCCAGGAGCCATGGTCAAATCATGGAAAAATATTTGGCATTGATACTAAATCATGTAAGTTGATCTTTGATGAAACACAACAGATTCCAAGATCTGCTATTCTTGGAAATGAAAATGTTAAAATGCTACCCATTCCAGAGTTTGTTAAACGGGACATTGTACCGGCAATTTATGGAAATTTCCTACTACGCGTGGAAAAACAGAAATCTACGTAGCATCTGCATATTTTCCTGGCGACGTAGAAGAGGTACCTCCCCCTGATGTTTGCGCATTCGTAGCGTTCTGTAAATCGCAAAATAAAGCATTTATTATCGGGTGTGATGCAAACGCACATCATACAATATGGAACAGATATCAACATAAGAGGTGAGTGTTTACTAGAATATGTAACAAATAATAACATAGACATTTGTAATGAAGGAACTAATTTTACTTTCATGAACTCCATAAGACAAGAAGTGCTAGATTTAACACTCTGTAGTAACACACTCTCGGAAAAAATACATAATTGGCATGTTTCTGATGAAATATCTCTATCAGACCACAAACATATATTATTTGAATATAAAGTGAACGACATTATCAAAGAAACTTTCAGAGACCCCAGGAAAACCAACTGGGATCTCTACTATTCAAAACTAGCTGCAGGTGGTAGTTTCCCGGAAAAAAGTATTAACACACACAAGGAACTCGAAAATACTTCTATACAAGTAACAAACAGAATAATTCAAGCTTTCAATAATAGCTGTCCAGTCAAGGTGCGAGTAACGGATAGGAATGTACCTTGGTGGAATACCAGACTAGAAAATCTAAGGAAACAGGCTCGAAAAAAGTTTAATCAAGCGAAGCGAACTTTACAGTGGAACGAATATAGGAAAGCACTTACTTTGTATAATGAAGAGATAAGAAGATCTAAACGTAAAAACTGGAGGCACACATGTGAAAACATTGAAAGTACTCCAGTAGTTGCTAGATTACAAAAGGTTTTATCGAATGAACACTCTAATGGTCTAGGTACTCTCAAAAAGGATAACGGAACCTTTACGGCTGATGCATCAGAAACTTTAAATTTGATGATGCAAGTACACTTTCCAGGATCTCTACCGGTTTTGAGTGAAGAAACGACTTCATTGAGTTCACATACTGGGTTAGAAAGTACTAGCTCAGGAGTTTCCAAGGAACTCAATGATATTGCAATAATAACTGGGCAACCGACCAGGGAAGACACGCAAGATCTAGCAAGTCGTATTTTTACTCAACCTAGAGTTGAATGGGCATTACATTCTTTTGAACCATTTAAATCACCAGGCAATGATGGAATTCGTCCTGTGATGATTCAACAAAGTAAAGGAATACTAATTCCCTGTTTAACTGAAATGTTTAAAGCCAGTTTGCTGCTAAATCATATTCCAAAAATTTGGCGGCAAATTCGTGTTGTATTTATTCCTAAAGCTAACAAAAAAGATAAAAAGAGTCCAAAATCTTTTAGACCTATTAGCCTTTCGTCATTTATGTTGAAATTTATGGAGAAACTGATTGATGACTATATTAAATCAAAATACTTAGATTCGACTCCACTAAATAAATACCAGTTTGCATACCAACAAGGAAAATCAACAACAGCAGCACTTCATACACTCGTAAAAAAAATTGAAAAGACATTTGAAAGCAAAGAGATGTTATAGCAGCATTTCTTGATATTGAAGGAGCATTTGATAATGCATCCCATAACTCCATGAGAAATGTTATGATAAAGCGTAATTTCGATAAAACTATTGTTGATTGGATTTTTGAAATGTTGCAAAAAAGAGAAATAATATGCAGTCATGGAAGGTCAACGGTCACGGTAAGGACTGTGAAGGGTTGCCCACAAGGAGGGGTTCTCTCACCTCTGTTGTGGTCACTGGTAGTTGATGAACTACTATCACATCTCGAAACGCAAGAATTGGTTTTGCCGATGACATAGTAATTATAGTTCGTGTGAAATATGAACATGTTATCAGAGATAGATTACAATATGCTCTCAATTTAACTAAAGCGTGGTGTAAAAATGAGGAGTTGTCCATAAACCCTCACAAGACTACTATTATTCCATTTACACATAGACGGAAATATACTATCCCAGATCTGCACTTGGAAGGAACTCAAATAGTCCTCTCTCAAAAGGTCAAAAATCGGGGGGTAATTCTTGATAACAAACTTAGTTGGAACTTACATTTAGATCGAATTATAATCAAGGCTACAACTGCCTTATGGCTCAGTAAGAAAACATTTGAGAAAAAATGGGGACTGAAACCTAAAATGATTCATTGGATCTATACGGCTATAATAAGACCCAGAATAACATATGCATCATTAGTTTGGTGGCCAAAAACTAAAGTTAAGCATGCTCAGAAAAAGTTGGAAAAGCTGCAAAGACTAGCTACAATCTCTATCTCAGGAGCAATTCGTAGTACGCCTTCTAAAGCACTTGATACAGTTTTATATCTTCTTCCCTTACCTCTATTTGTGCAATTGGAAGCTGAGAAAAACGCACTACGGTTAAAAAGAACAAATTAGTTTTTTGTCGGAGACCTAAGTGGTCATCTCAGTATTCTTATGGAATTTAAAATTAATCCATTATTAACTCATGGAGATTGGATGAATATGCAATATAATTTTGAACGACTATTTAATGTGACCGTGCCAAACCGCATTGAATGGGAATCCGGGGGACCTAATATTGAACCAGGTTCGGTGATTTTTTACACTGATGGTTCCAAATTAAACAACAGGGTTGGGGCAGGGGTAACGGGCCCTGGAGTCAGTATATCAATATCTATGGGTAAATGGCCAACTGTCTTTCAAGCAGAAATACAGGCAATTATTGAATGTGCTACGATTTGCTTACAGCGTAATTATAGACGTGCAAATATATGTATTTTTTTCTGACAGTCAAGCTGCCTTAAAAGCAGTAAAGTCAGTTACCTGTACTTCAAAATTGGTATGGGAATGTATCCAATTGCTACAGCGGGTGGCTAAAAATAGTACAGTGAATCTATTTTGGGTACCCGGGCACTGTGGAGTCGAAGGTAATGAAAAAGCAGATTTATTAGCAAGATCTGGTTCATCGAAACCATTCCTAGGGCCTGAACCATTTTGTGGGGTCTCAGAGTGTACCCTCAAAATGGAATTAAAGAACTGGAAAAAAAACAATGATAGAGGACGTCTGGAAAAATAATACAACCGCTCGACAATCTAAAAGATTTATTATTTTTAAGTGGTAAATTTTTTGGGAGTGAGGGACAAAGGGGGGGAAAAAAAAAAGGCAAAAAGGGGAAAAAGGAAATGGAGAAGAGAGGGGAGGGGGGGAAAGACCCTGAGCGACAAGAAACTCCAAAGATGCTGAAGAGGAAGACCGAGGGAAAAGTGGCTACATCGCGCTACGTGGCCGGTTCAACCGGCCAAACAGTAAAAAAGCACCTGGCGAACATGAACATACATGTCAGGAAGCGGAAGTCGCGTCCACTGGTTTCGGAGCTGCAGGCAATGATGCAGTGGCAGCGGCTGAATATGATGGTCAACTCGATTTTCCGGCGAATCGCGACGTGGCGGTGGTGATGGACGACGAGACCTATCTCACCCTGGATGGCAACGACTGGCAGGGTACTTCGCATTTAACTTCCCCCACGAAGGTAGTGAGCTCCGAGGTCAAGTTCATTTCAAACACCAAGTTCCCCAAGAAGGTGCTGCTGTGGCTGACAATCAGCGAGAAGGGGATGTCAAAGCCGCTCTTCTTTCGCTCCGGACTGGCCGTGAACGGGGAAATTTATAGTACCAAATGCCTGCCGGAAGTTGCGTCGTTCATCAAGAAATACCATGACTCGAAGCGATCGTTGGAGGAGATGTAGCGGCTGAATATCGATGTGGTACCCAAGTCAGCGAACCCGCCCTACGTCCCCCAGCTGCGTCCCATCGAGAATTTCTGGGCCAACCTGAAGCGTAAGATCTACTTTGGTCGTGAAAACTGAGGAGGAATTGATAAATGAAACGAAGAAAGAACTCAAAAACATGCCTACACGCATGTTTTCGTCCGCCATGGCGAATGTTCCAGTTAACTGCCGGAAAGCCGCTCGCAAGGGCGTAGTATTTTTTGCAAGTAAGCTCAAATAATTACCTTCCATGGGAAATTTATCAAAAGCAATTATCTGTCCTAGCTTTTTTTTTTATCACCATCCGAAAAAAGTCCATTTTTTTTAATGCAAACGTTACTGACTTTAAAACTGGAAGACTTGCTGCAAATACACGCTCCCGAATGGATTATCTTCAATCAAGACATATGTACTCCGTGGATTTCACCGGAGATCAAACAATGCATGAGAGGAAGGAAAGATCCTTCAATCTGTATTGACGCAATCCAAACAAAGTGAGGGATTGTCGTGTTTGCTATAGACAAAATTAATCTTATTCTTGTTTAGCCATAAGACTGCAAAAATGGTAATGATATCGAAAGTCTTCAATTAGTAACAGTGGGATTTAAACGTTTTAAAGCTACGATACCTGATCGCGTTGGACATTCTTCTTCTTTTTCGTCGTATTGGCATTTCAAGTTCATTGCCATTCACAATAATAGCATCTGTTAAGGATGGCCGTGGATATGATGTTACCTTTAATAAAGAGAAGAAAAACAAAACTCGTTAGTTACTTTATCATTCATCATGTGGAACATACAACGAAGGAAGATTTTGAAAATGAAAGGAAAACTTAATATACTCTGAAAATACCAATAAATGATAACACGTGGTTTATAGCCCATCCGTTAGCTCTCAAAAGGCTAAATTAGCATTAGCATTAGCATTGACGTTTGCACAGCTCGTGGATGGAGCTACGATGAGGAATAATTCGTTGATGACATTGCATGTCACCATGAAATGGAACCAGTTACTGATTCGTTTCTTCACGCAATAATCTCCACGAAAACACTCCTCGATTGCTGACCTGGCCACGTCCATGCAACCGGTGGAGATAGGGAGAATTTGGTATCTACCATAAGAAGACACGGGGAATCCACGCAGTCTTCAGTAGATATCAAAGGAAAAGGGAAATGAATAGTCGGAGAGAACAGTTATACAGAATGCTCTGTTTGATGTACAGAACAAATTTTATTTAAAAATGGTCATTGGGAGCATCTAGTCTAAGAAGGTTAAGTGATGCTCCATTTATCTTCAAACGGTTGGAACTCAAGCATAAACTTTAGTCCTAGCCCCATATGGCATATGGTTATAGCGCTATTACTCGCTCTCTGAAAAGAGAAAAATGCCTGAAGTTATAAAAAGGTATGGTGAAAGAAAATCTATCAGTTTTCTTGGATTGCAGCAACAACATGGTGTTACTTTGATATTCAACTTCATTTTCCATCACGGCCAGTCCGGAGCGAAAGAAGAGCGGCTTTGACATCCTCTTCTCGCTGATTGTCAGCCACAGCAGCACCTTCTTGTGTAACTTGGTGTGTGAAATGAACTTCACCTCGAAGCTCACTTCCTTCGTGGGGGAAGTAAAACACGAAGTGCTCTGTTGATCGAGTTGACCATCTTATTCAGCCGCTGGCACTGCGTCATTGCCTGCAGCTCCGAAACCATATAAATAAATAAATAAATAATGTACGTGACCTATAAAATAATAATTAGCTAAACTATAATAACATATGCATTCATTATAAGGGTAATCATTGAAAATTCTAAAAATGATCAAAAACGTGAACTCAGTGACAATCAGCAACAACATACATACCACATAGCGTGGGTTAGGTAGGCTAAAACTTTCCAAGAAGCTTACATGTTAAGCTGAACATTTCATATGAAGTATCATATAAAATATAGCGAAGGGATCTTTGGCCATAACATGACAATAACTATTCTATTTGTAGTTACATATCTACCAATTGATATCCTGCTGCAATTGTAGGTGGATTTGCGCATCCATTATGAACCTGAAAGTTTAGACAATGTATCATAGCCACGGGAAAAAATAATTTGAAATTACTATACAATACCTGGGAATTCCATGGATGATCTGAAGATATATAAATTATATACAGTTTAAAGAAAAGTTTATCTAAAATATCGATCTTCTGCTCCTATGATATTACCACAATGGAACTGACTCTTATCTTCGGGTCGTGACAAAGAAACCCTACTGAGCCCTTGCAGTACGTCAAGCGCAAGGGAGCAAAAACTAAAAATATTGCATTTCTGAAAAAATTTTGCTCAAAATCTAAATTTACATACTTCGCCAATTTTTTAATAGGTTATGTAAAAAGATCTAAGCTTCCCAGAAAGAATATTAAATTGAGGTAGCTTTTCAATCACGAAACCTTCACAGAAAAAAATAATGAATTTGACCAGGCGCGTAAAATTTCCCCTCGTTTGATTCCAAACCAAAGAAAGCGTAAACAACGAAATTGTTTGCAATCTTGCGTGCGCCATACAACAATTTTCGCAATCTTTCATACAACAGACTAGAATCAGGCGTTATCTGGCTTAAATCTACGTGAGATATCGCATAAATTTCTGCAAAACCTAGCGTTCCCTTCATGTGCATTTTTCAAACTGTGTTGAAAACCATAAAAACACAAATATAATCCATTTTTATATAATTCCATAGAAAAAAGTACGATCTCTCCAAATTTCGTAATGATTGGTAGTTTTGTTGCTTATCCAAAAACATTAGACCCATATTTTTTTTATTTCGTCATTAGGGTGACTATTTCCGCGTTCGTTTGGTTCAAATACGGCTGAGTAATGATGAGGATTGGCCAAAATGAGTCCACTGTTAAAGGGGGGCTCCACCCTTTGTAGGATTTTATTAGTTTGGCGCTGGAATGTATTTTTATTTCCCGATTGCTATGTCTCGAGATCTTACCGAAGAAAGTAACCGTTTCTAAAAAAAGTTGTTCTGGTGGTCAAGACCACCCAAAATTTAGGTTTGATCACAAACAGCGAGTTCTTTCTCGTGTCAAACAGTGCCTTCTCTGTCAGGTTCTGATCATTTGTACATATATCATACACGCTAATATAAGTTTACCGAAAATTAGGTTTTGGTAGTAAAACCGAAAATTTTGGTAAAATTGACTGACACATTACGTTTAATTTCAATTATTTTTTAAGTAAAGTGGATTTACGAATGTTTACGTAATTTTTTACCTAAATCTAGTTTAAAATTGCATCTGTGCGCTGTACTGAAAACCAACACTACCGCCATTGCAAAGTTTTGTGCTTCTTGTGCCGCCTCGTCGCTAAATACTTGTTTATTGTAATATATATAAAGAAATCAGCTCTAGGGACAAAGATTTGTGGTTGCCAACTGGAAGGGCGAGTAAAACTATTTACTATAGTCGGATCAAGTAAATTCCGGAGAAATTCGTAAAGGCGGTTCTGCGTTTGTAAACAAACATTCCAATCGTCGATTTCTCGCAAGCAATAGTTTAGTTCAGGACACCGATAGCACAATTCGGTAGAGAAACTGTTTTTCTACAAGATTGTCCTATTCGTTTCTAGAAATGAGCTGTAATTCACGAAAATTCGACGATTAGAATGTTTGCTTCAAACGCAGAACCGCCTTGGCAAATTTCTACGGAATTTAAAATATTTACCTTATTCCGATGAAAAATTGTTTTTACTTTTTAATTCTAAATTATTGGAAATATAGAGGAATTAAGATTAAGGAAACCATTGCAAATTAAGCCTGAAATGGAATCCGTTGATTTTTGTTGAACCCTGTCGTTCAACTGATACACAACTGTGTTCCGCTTAGCTACTCTTTTCATTTGTTGTTTGTTTTTTAAATTGTTGAGTAGTGCATAAGAGTTGGAAATAAAATACCTAATCAAATCATGCGAGACAAAAATCTTGATTCCGATACATTTTAGTTTGGTGAAATTTGAACGTTTTTCGTTTGTCATCAACAATACCGAATTTTCGGTAATCCAATCGGTAATTTCAGTATGTGCACTTTTGTGCGGTTTTCGGTATTTTTTACCGACTTTTCCGTATTCTTGTCTTAGCGTGTAAGATCGGCTATAAACCTCACAATTTAAAAAAAAAAACATGTAATTTTCTGTGATTTCTTATGCACATAAAGGAAACGCTAGATTTGGCAGAAATAAAAGGAATATTTCATATAAATTTAAGCCAGATAACGCCTGTATCTAGTCTGTTGTATGAAAGATTGCAAACCTTGTTGTATGGCGCATGGAAGATTGCAAACAATTTCGTAGTTTACGCTTCCTTTGGCGTGATATTAAACGAGGGGAAATTTTAGGCGCCTGTTAAAATTCATTATTTTTTTCTGTGCCATATGCGGAAGCCTCCAGGAGTTCTAAAGTTGCTTCGATCTCCTGCAGTGATGATCGATGATCTCACACATCTGGTTGATAAAATATGATATCAATAATTTATAAATGTTCAAAGATATTAAGATATCTCTCAAATATTACCTATTCCCAATACAGCTGACTCTGACTGAAAAAAGAACTTTGTGCCTATAAGCAAATGCTAGACAATGCCCAACTAGGTTTCTTTAACCAAGTGGTTTTGTAGGACAAATAATACTTAACTCAACCCACTTTTCAATTACTTCACAAAACCAAGAATCCAGGGAAGAATCTTAGCAACAATTTAATAGCGATAATCACCGCCAATAAACCGAGCTGAGAAAATTGACACCCACCATCGAATGACAGCCGGCTCTTTCGTACCGCCTCTATTTCTCCACTTCGCGCCAATCTCCGTTAGATTAAGCCCATGCCGCCCAGCTACCATCGCATCGTCAGTTTGGTCATTTATTACCCCTTGCCATGCCTCGACGATGGCGAAAAGAATTCACCTCCAGCTCCACCAGCCAGCGTTAAGAAGAAAATACAAACCACCTAGGCGGCATGCCACCGTTACTCACGTTACCCTCATTTCGCCAAGTCAAGGCCCAAGTGTGAATGCGAAACTATTTTGATTGGAATAATAAGCGGCTGGGAGGCCCTTTCGGAATTTTACCACCCAGCTTCTATTTGATAATGATGAATCGCCTCGTTCCTCGTCTACGAAAGCCGTCATAAATCGAAGATTTCCGCGTCCATCTCACTGATGGGGGAAAAAGGCCTCAACGATAATTCTATTAAGATGGATGCTCCTTTCACCTGGTCGCCGCGTATGAGCCTTAAATGACGAAGATCCTGCAAACGAGGACAGGACAAGTGTATTGCTCCAGCACCGTTCAATTATGCCATCAAAAAGCCATAACTCTGCCTCGCCACGTTTCAGAAAGCTGTAATCTAATCGAAAACAAGCTCAATACTTAAGAGCATCTCCACTTCTCCGTATGGCCGATGGTAACCTTGATTGAGGGTTCGAAACAAGAAACCCATTCCGCACTGATTTTGCGGAGGTGGCCGAAGCAGAGTACGAGACATAATCATACAGGCAGGCCAACCGCGGAACAACTTTGATGATAGTGTTTAGGGATCATTTAGAAATCGCGTTTTGATACAAAGTCGGTAACGAAGAACCTGATCGGAAGTCACTGGCCGGCGGCCCTAATTGGATTGTGGTGGTGGAGCGAGAAAATTGGAAAAAATAGATACCGCCTGCGACTGTGTGAATGAGCCTTCGGCCGCCGATGTAAGGGCCAATTGCTGACCCACCAACGAGCTTCAACGAGGAGGTTGAATTTTGATTGATGATTACACTGCGAAGTGCAAAATTGCACGTTTAGCAGCTTCCGCGATCGAAGCCGGAGCAGGTTTGGAAAGTGATACATGTTTTTGTGGCTGTCGGTTGGAAGTAGCTGGTGGACTAGCATCATTCGTAAGGCTGGATACATGGAGATCAAACGAACGCCTATGCACTGGAGGTTAATGATTTTAAACACAGAGGATGGTCGTGAATTGGCAGGTGGAGGAAATGGGACCACGGGAATGAAACGTTGTTTGGATTAATGAGTGAAATATGCAGAAGGATTGAACATTTTGGCTCAGGTTACAAAAAACCGAACAGTCCTGTAATTGTCGGTGCCCTGAGACCGACACATGTGTTTATCTTGAAAGAATAATCAGTTCTAAGGGTCGAGAAAATAAATGTAGTTATTTTTGCAATGCAATGCAATGTTATTTACACTGAAAATTCAATACAGATTATATTACGAAATTGAAGATAGGACTCACTATTTCACTATTTAGTGAGCTAGTTTCGTATTCAATGCAACGCGGGCAAATGTCAAATAAACGAAGCATTTGTTTACACAGAAGAACATTCATCGTTGTACGAAAACAATACAAAGAGCTACGAATATTACGTTACACATAAAAAAGAAACGCCACTCTCTGTTGGATTGACAGATCTGCTATATCGACTCGAAACGTAATTTGATAAAAAAAGCTCAATCACGAAGAGTTGTTCGTCGTTTTCAATATCTCTGACATGGGATTTGATCGTGTACTCTTCGGAAGAGGTGTTATTGAATCCGTGGTTGATCTCACTAGGTCAAAAACTACAAGGTACAGCCTAATGGGGTTGTACAAAGGTGATGTAGAACTACGTAGCAACTCAAGCAGTGAACGCGTTAGTGAAATTATCGATCCTAGTTGTTTTAAGTGTAATGTTCTATAAGTGCTTTAAATACGTGATTGATTTTATTTGTTCCAACGGACCGGATGTGTTTGGGTGAAGTCAAATAATTGCTCGTTTTGTGACGAACCACGGACATTTTCAATCTTTAATTGTAAGTGCCGAGCCACTTGCCATTTCATCGATTCTCGATTGCTGTTCAACTTATTATCTTCTGGTTGATAATCAAGACCATTGTCATACCATTGTCATCACTTTGAGCGAATTTCCGTCCCCGTCGTGCTGCGGTCGTTATGGCTGCGTGCGCATACTTGAAGGCGATTTGAGTCTTTGAGTGAAGAAAAAAGGCTTAACATTTATGAGTTTTTCAATAGCATGTGGACCGAAATCAACAATGTCCTCTTAAAAAAATCAACGCGTAGGAATGTTTCTGATCGAATAATGCAATTTTTTTGAAAATCGATGGAGAAACGACTGAGACATTTACGCTCAAAACCTGACCACTTTTCGTGACGGTCGCCATTCCATTTGTTTCCCCTCTGTTCGGGACATAAACCACTGCGACCACTAATTTGATCTATTGTAGTATATCCCGTATCCTTTGTTTAGTGCATGTCGAGTTACTTCATCACTATTGAGAAATGATAAAGTATTCGGTGTTGTTACAGTTGTCATTATTTGTTTTGTTGGCAATGAATCGAGTTTTATTGAAAGTTTTCGCTTTTTAAGCCCTTTGAGGAGTGAGAGCACTCTTCAAAGGCGCGCCCCTCTATCAGTAAAAACAGGGTTCATTTCAAAGAAAACACGCATCAGAACCCTAGTCATAACTAATTCAAACTATAGAACATCAAATAGAAAATGAAAATTCACACTAATGAATACTAACCATGTTTTCCTTATTCCAAGCTCATCCTCGGTGACTCATTCCGAGTATTGTCACTTTTCACAAGGCATAAAATGTAATAAGATATATGTTCCTTTGACTACAAAAACAAATATGTTCCCTAAATAGTTTGAATTAATTCAGACTAGGGTTCGGTGGTAGATCTGATACCCGTTTGTTCGTTTTGGATACAACATGGCGGCACGTTGGCCGGTCTATTACTTGAGTGTCTATAATACGCAACCCCCCCACAGCATGACAGATTAACTTAGTTTAGTGTAACCACTTGTAAATTGTATATGTCACCCGCAACGTAAACATTGGGGTCGTCCCTGGTAGATGCAAAGATGTTTCTATTCCGAGGAGTATGTTTTTGTTGCATCATCAGTGGTTGCAAAACAACAAGCAAGCGTAGCATATCAAAAGAGTCTATTTTTATATTCATGATGTAATCTAATTTAAATATTGAAATAAATATTTCACGGGGCTTTCCTCCGAGCAAAAGTACAACCGCAGCGTTTCGAAAGTGTTACACCGCGTTGTATTTTGTGAACATTACGTCGCACGGTGTATTGTATCCAATAAATCTGAGATTAATTGAAAGTTATTGATTGGTCATAGAAACCGTTTAAACAATGATTTTTTGTTCCTTTTTGACTGAGGTACTCCATGAAAAAGATTTATATTTACGTTGGGAGGAAGCAGATGTTAAATTTCATACACATATATACTATCTTTATCGGCATATGCTATTTGCCAAAACTTCTATGAACTGAACATACTTCATGCTGAAGAAAATTCTGCGTTCTACCTTGAATCAGTGAAGAACTCATTAACCATTGGATACGATGACGAAAATACAGGTGATGATGAGAATTCTGCTGACATGGTCGGAAATTCTCAAACGGATGATGGGATCTCGGGGTCCTTCTTTAACTCAGTCGGTAAAGGCACAGCTACAAAGCAACACCATGCTTGAGGTGGCTGGGTTCGATTCCAGTTCTGGTCTAGGTATTTTTCGTAAAGGAAAATTTCTCGACTCCCTGGGCAAAGGGTATAATTGTACTTGCTACACAATCATACTAATGCGAAAATGGTACTTGGCATCGAAAGCTCTGTGGAAGTGCATTTAGAACACTAAGTTGAGAGCAAGCAATAAGAAAATTGTGAAAGCAATAAGCAAAATGCTGAAGAAAAAAAAAGGTCATTCAGGATGCCGAATACTTGATAAATTCAACATTGCCAAGTATTATGTGAAACTGGAAAACAGGATCGTCATGACAATTTACAACGTCCAGCAGCTTGTTTTCATGCAATTATCACGGCACATTTTGAATCAAAATTTAGTGAATAACCATCGCAAACAATATGCGAAAAAATGTGGTAAAGCAAAGCACGCACTCCCCAAAAAGCTTATTAATTTGATTCTTTTCCGGGGTGAAAGCGATTTACCTTAACAGTCATAAACTTTGTTTACCGTAGAGAAATATATAATAAGATAAAATAAATGAAATAATGTAAAATCTATTAATAAGAATGAAATTATTACCTATGCTTAAAAAAAAATACATGAAGGAACTCGATTCTGTCGAAATCCGGAAAACCTACTAGCGAAAATCGATCATTCTGATGCATGATAACGGGCTTCGGAGATAATACGATGAATGGCGCATCACTTTGTGAATCCAGTGAAATACCTCTTCCTTAAGATATCTCATATAGTTCTCGAGTCAAATCGGTTTTCGGAAGTAGCTTTTCCAGATTTTGACTGGTACGAGTATATCTTGTTTATAAATACTTAGTTCGAAAAACAACGAATGGTGACACTTAATGAAAAACCGTTGACATGACTTAATTTGTTACATGGAATATCTATGATGACGTTGCATTTTACAAAAAATATAATCGGCTCTACACAAAGAACTTTAAATTAATGGTTTGGCAAACAATCTAATAATCACTTTTCCCGGATAAAAATAACCATACAATGACAGTACAATAATATAAAATAACAATAAAATCTATTGCCGAACATGAATTTTACTGTTCACGTATTGAATAAATGACAAATGCATATCGTCATTACAATAGATCTACTATTCGCCCTAAATGCTAGAATTTTCAACAATTGCGAAACAATACAATCAATAGTAATGGACTCAGATTTGTTCGGGAAAAAATCTTTTTTTCTATAGTTAAGATACATAACAACCCCCTTATTCCATTGTCGATGCTTCAATTAACATTAAATTCTATTGTGGAAACCATATCTGCTATTGTCATCTTATTGTCATGAACAATAATATTAATTGTACACACTATTGATTTTATTGTATGGTTACAATACATTTAATTGTAAATCTATGAGAATTTTTTTTTCGGGTTTCGTTCCAAACGTTATTTCACTTTCAGAAATATTCAAACCGTTAACAAACAAATGTACAAAAATAATGGATTTCATGATTGAACGATCCCTTGAAACTCTTGCGCAATTGATTATTGATCGCTCTCCTTAGGAAACGCTAATCGGCTCCCTCTTCCCCTTTGAAACACGTTTTATATGAAGCAATTCCAAATTTTGTACCGATCGTAACATTAAATACCCCTCCTTCCCTTCAGTGCATGATGTAATTTATGTGCAACACACTTTTATGTTTCCACTGGTTTCATGTTCACTGCAAGCGTAAAATGTACCAAAATTTGCATTAATATTTTTATCGCGCACAATATCTGCATTTCGACCTTTTTAGAAGATACGCTAGATTTTTTTTCGGTTTGACACGTTTGACAGTACCACCGGACCAATTTTTTGCGTTTCAGTGACAATGTACTAGAAGTGTCAAGATGTTCCCGGGTTGATAATACGGGTGTGTCATTAGACTTTTTAAACAGCATAATTAAGGACTGAACCAGATTTATGAAGAACCAAGTAAGATTTACTCACTTTCATAAATCGCCTTACCCATGGTTTGACGTTTCAGCCCGTTTTATGAAAATGGGTCCAAGTTTCTCCATTTTGGGTAAACCAGAATGAGCGTGTATAAGCGCAGTGCGACAATGCTGCACCTGTCGTGCTCGATTTACACAAACAGTAGTAAACTGTCATGCTTCTGAGTTGCAGCCAGCGTTGCCAATATGTTTTTTGAAAAAACTGGAAGAATGCAAAAAAAAACTGGAAAAAACTGGATCCAAAAAAAATTAAGCCTACGTAATGAAAACCCATTTGTCGCATATTACAATTTATATGTTGTATGTAAGATATATTGTTACAATATGTGGAATTGTTCTGTAATGGTTTTAACTAAAAATTCTTTACATTAACACAGATGGTTACTGTTTGCCATATTGTCATTGTAAGATTTCTTCAATTCTGGATTATGTCCCAACATTTTGACATAAAATAAAACGAAAATAAAGCGAAAACAACCGCCTATTCAGCATAATGTTATTTGGCCTCTGTCATATGGTTTAAACTGTATAGGATACTGTTAACTTATACTTATCAACTTAAGGGTTATTGTCACAACAATATCAGAAATAGTTATCAATAATATGGGGAATTGTCAATGAATGGTTTTTATGTATGCGTGGAACCACGAAGGGCATTTTATTTATTATATAACGCTTGACCTAAATGACGTTTCGATATTTGAATCTGCTGTGGTATTAAACATGTACCACATTCAACCCACGGCCATTTTTGTGGAGGAATGATACAAAGTTTTCCAAGCTGAAAAAAAGATAATATTTAAAGTAATTTGTTTCTAATAGATTTTATTAACTGTTATCATTCTTAGTGTAATTTTAAGATCAGATTTTATCATATATGTGTAAGCAAATAAAACTGAAACCAAAACTATAACTGAGTTTAAAATACAATGTATATTTATTTGTTCACCTGGTCAATATTTAAACTTTACATACATAACTTAACCTAAATAACAATAACAAATATTCACTGTTCTTTGGTCTGTCTTCTAACCGACTCGTACATTTGATAATTATACTTGGCTTTTGTGTGTTGATTTATTTTAAGTTTTCCTGATTTTTCCTAATTGGAAGTAACCAAATTTTTGGTTGCCAAAATTCCCTTCATCATGTTTGTCCCAAACCTGTTTCAAATTTTAGTTTTGTTTATATTGTAAACGAAAAAAAACTCTTTTCACCGTCGCAGATGAATGAGGAAGAATTAATAATTGTGGTATCAAACTCCGTAGATTCGGAAAAGCAAATGAAATGTCAAATCTTTCCAATTCTAAAACCTTTCCCCATAACAACGTGGCATCATTTTCATGCTTCAAATCATCAAAGTCGATGTTTCTAAGTTCCCGGAGTTCATTATCAGTATCTTGATACTTATAATCTTTGTTTTTCCAACTAATCTCGTTTCCTTCTTGTTCAGATTTCTTCAATTCAAATGATTCACTAGTGTGCGTCGATAAAACTTAAAAAAGCAGCAGTTGACAGATAAAGTTGATTTAAAAACGCTTAAAAAACAGCAGCATTTTTAAGGGGACAGGAATTTTTCCACATCTAAAAAAGATGTCCTACAATTAATGGGTAAAGCAGACAGGGTTGTGAAAATAAACTGGAAAAAACTGGACAAAAGTCAGAAAAACTGGACGATTTGAAGATTTAACTGTTTGACTGGATCCCGTAAAAAAAACTGGACGAATCCAGTTTGAACATTGGCATCCCTGGTTGCAGCTGTATGTGTGAGCGTGTTGAACGTAAACAAAACCTCAAGGAGCAACAATTTTGTAAAGTTGTCAAGATGCCGAAAGGAAAGTTTCTCGACGAGCCGGAGCGGAAAATAATCTCTGAGTTGAAGGATGTTGGCCTAAGTAAGCGTGCTATTGCAAAACAAATCGGTAGAGGAGAAACGGTTGGGTGAAATTTTTTGAAAAAAGGTGAAAATTACGGCATACGGAAGCAGAACAAGGGCAACTCGAAAATGACCAATCGTGAACGGATCCGCATCGTTTAGCTTGGACCTTTATGTCGTCATCACAACAAGGCGTGTTGTCGCAAATTCTGCAAGGCTCCGGGCACATGGTCTATACGAAAAAAGCCAAAAAACCAAATCTTACGACGCGGCACATTCAGTCGCGTTTGGATTTTGCCGTTGTGTTTTCGGATGAAAAGAAATTCAACCTTGATGGACTCGATTGCTCTGCGTACAACTGACATGATCTGCGGAAAATCAGAGGTCAAATTGAGCAGAAACTGTGGAGGTCTTATGGTATGGGCCGCCTTTTCGAGCAGAGGAAAAACGCCGATTGCGACAATTTCCACCAGCATGAACTCTCAAAACTACGTTGAACTACTGGATAGTGTTTTGATCCCACATACTGATGATATAATGGATGAAGAATTCGTCTTTCAACCAGATAACGCCGCGATCCACGTAAGCGTAAGTATCAAAACAATGGTTTGCCGAGTGAGATATCACACTTTTGGACTGGCCAGCACGAAGTCCTAACCTAAAGCCCATTGCAAATTTTTGGGGATCCCTCGCCAGAGGGGTGTACAGAGGAAGAAGACATTGTGGAACGGCGCGAGAGCCCCACGCGCGCGTGAGAGAAGAATAGCGAGAGATGCAATTGGAAATGAAACAGAAACTGAATCCTGAGGAGGGGGGGGTGTTTATTGGAAAACCTCTAATAAAAAAAAAAAAAAAAGATTTAATTACAACCAACTACCTTTCCTGACAGATACTCTTCTTTCGTCTACATTGTGTCGAGTTGTTGCCGCGCCTTTCTTGTTTCACCCAAAAAGAGCATCTAGCGGGGGTGAGAGATGACAAAGAAATTTCACATAACTTCAAATCGACAGTTGCAGAACACATCTTCACGGAAATCACGACATAACGACGAATGACATCACAATCCTACGAACAACCTCTACACCCTGGAAATTAGACGTCACAGAAAGCTTAGAAATCAACAAACAACAGACCACAAATCTACTAAACAAAGACCAAGGTAACGGGTACACATGGCTCTTTAACTTAATACCTAAACGACAACAAAGCCGACGCAGTGGAGCACCCGCTGGTACAGAATAATTAGGTTAGGTATAAGAAAAAGGCGAGGTAGATATCGAGCATAATATTTGTTTTTGACTCAGGATAGGTTAGGTAAAAAATGTTAGCTGATTGTATTTTTAAAATAGGATAAATACGGCAGGTGGCGAAGGTTTTCTTTCAGTCGAGTATTAGTACACGACACTGAAGAAGTCTGCACATTGTAGACGAAATATGCGTATCTGACAAGATAAGCAATAAAGGTAGTTGGAATTAAATGGAAATGACTAATCATTCTTCTCATTTTCTAGTTACAGAAACTGGTTAGTTCGATGCCGAAACCAATTTTTGAAACAATTCTGAAAAATGGTAAACAAAGTCCTCCTCGTCCTGGTCTAAAGTTATGGACAGGTCATTCGGAGCTGCCCAAGAATTCTTCTAATGAAGCTCCCCGGTCTGATGTGATGTTTCTACATCATATTTCCAACGTATTACAATGTATTTGTGTGTAGTTTATATGTTTTGGTGAAATGTGTGTGCCTGTGTGTGAGAGAGAGAAAGAGAGAAAAAGAGAGAGAGAGAGATAGTGAGAGAGAGAGAGAGAAAGGGAGAGAGAGAGAAAGGGAGAGAGAGAGAAAGTTTGAGAAAGTATGGTTTTGCACGCCCAGCCATTTAAGCTCAGTTTTGACAAGTCGACTAATCAAAAACATCTGATTTCAGTCGATATTTTTGTTTTGTTGACTTGTCAATACCAGTTACATTTACTCAAATTTGAGTGACTCCACTAATGACGAAAGTGAGTCAAAAACGACTCAAAACCGAGTTAAAATGGCTGGCCGTGTGTGTCAATGCTTCCTTCACGCCCGTTTCATTTTACTCAAATTTTTGATTACAATTGTATACTATCTCTTTTTCTCTCACGGAAATATTACTCAATTTTCGTTAATAAGTGGGTCTACTCAATTTATGAGTAGATCCACTTTTTACGAAAATTAAGTAACATTTACATGAGAGAAAAAGAGATAGTATACAATTGTACTCAAAAATTGAGTAAAATGAAACGGCAGTGTTCTTCTCTGTTCAGAGAGCGAGTAATGGCGCTATACACCGACTTAAATAAAGCTTGTAGTACACTGTTTGTCCAATAGCCAAATGTTTGTCATAAGCAGATAGGCACCTGACCAACATCTATGATATCTGTCAGCTGTCTAGCTGCCTATGCCAAATATTTGGCTATTGGACAAACAGTGTACTACAAGCTTAAAATCGATCGTTTTAGATATGTCGACTTATCAATCCCAGTCACATTTACTCATATATGAGTGACACCACTTTTGAGGGAAGTGAGTCTCAATTTAATTTTAAATTTGATTAAATGTCCCGCCGGGGTAACCTAAACCAAAAAAACTACACAGAGAGGAATTTGATGGTCAATTTTACCATTATTGGGGGTTAGGATGACTATTGCAGTATAGTGATTTTGAACCGACTATGATCATGGTCAAAACTACCATTAAAAATAGTTGATGCAACATTTTCCATAATGTTGGAATAGTCCTTGTTACCATGATCATAGTAAAAAATGCCATGAACGTGGTGAATTCGACCATTTTCATGGTTATTGAAACCATTATATGCGATAGTCATCCTGACCATGATTTAATTGTCGGTACAACGATGAAATTTTTCTCAGAGTAGGACTAGTGCACGCTCATTAGAATTTACTCAAAATTGGGTAACGTTTAAATATTTTCATAAAAATGGCTGAAACGTCAAACCATGGGTAAGGCGATTTATTAAACTGGGTAAATGTCACTTCTTCATAAGTCTGGCATATGTCTACTGTTTGTACAATGGACATATATTTGAACTTTTTTTTTAAAAGTTTTACAGGGAAAAATAGTGATTAAGAAGTCAGGTAAGTTTAAAAGAGAAGCTGGACATGGCATCGGAGTTTTTTTTTATGAATCTTTCTTCTAAATGGGTGCATTGATTCGCAGCTTGTCGCAAAGGCAAAGGAATGCATCCTGACCATCTCGGGTTTAGTCGCGCCGATGCTGGCCAAATGACAGCCGAATCAGAATACTATCTGGATACCCTAGTAAACTCATACAACGTAGTGCATGCGTTCCTACAGCGTTCCATCGAATCTTCCGAACGCTTCCGACGTTTCTTAAACATGTGGAACAAAACCTGTGAGCCAAAAGAACTTCAAGTACCATGTAATACACAACCTCATCAATCCTCTACGCTCATAAGGTCAACAGCATTTCATTTGTAAAGTGCTTACTGCCAATTGCATTGATCGATTTCATGGTCAACATAAAAACCTTTGAACATTCTTGACCGGGATTTAAATCAAGGAAAGTTTTGTTTTAAGCTTAACACTATAAGTGACTTACAAAACTATTCATGAGCACCTGACAAAACCACCCAAGTAACAATTTTAGTTTTATTCCAGCCGTATAGCCGCCACCCGGCTTTGTTGATAAAACTACATTCAAAACTGTTTTGTCTACCATCACCTCCTCTATGCTTCTTTAAAGCCGAAATTTGTCTATTCTATAGACGGTTGTGAAAACAAGTTAGTAAAACCTTCATAAGAACATAAAGATTTTGAAAATGTTCTTGTGAAAGATGTTATGACCACTTGAGAACCTTCATAAAACCTTTTGGCTGCCATTAAAACCAGAATGCGGCCAAATGGCCACATCTGTCAAACTTCTTTGTGAAATCGAGGTTGGTTTTTGTTGTTCTGCTTTGTTCGATTCTTTGCTCTTCTGATTCATTCAGCAGTAAAAAAAAGGTCAAGTGTTGTGGGAACTTTTGTTTGATAGCAAAATATCCTAAACAAATGGTGTTATCTACAGCGTATTATGCTGCGAATTATGTGCGCAATTATATATATGGTGAATATTGACACGATAAAAGCAGAAAATTAATTAAAGTAAAATGAGCCTCGGAAATTATGGGAATTTACAACAACATAAATCAAATTAAAACAAATATACTCGATAGATTAATCATGAATTTCCTGAAAAGTGATTGGAATTGGATGAGATTATCTAAAAGAATGCTGAAATTAGTCTCCTATCTACTGTTCATTTGCATACCATTGACAATTTGAGGCATTTATTTTTCCCCATTTCAATTATTTCTTATATATCAATATGGCGATTGGAAAAAAATCACAGTTTTGCCATAAAGCCAATTTATCTTCGCAATGACTATTATAAAACTATTTGGTCTTATGGTGACTTCTTTCAATGCCAATTTGCCGTTTAATGCATTTACTGGTGGCAAAATGGTTTTAAAATGCTTTTTCAACTGACCATAATAAGATAATATGAATGAGCATTTCAATACAGCATTTTTCGAGTTCATAAAGTCGAAATAAAACCTTTGGGAAGGGAAAAGGGATTTTGAAAACCCAGTTTTTGAGTTTGTTGAAAATAGGGGGTGGGGGTTCTCATAAACTGACTCTGTTTTTGTCGCCCGCTGGCCTCTTTTTGTGACAATAAAAATAAATTTATTTCTGTTTTTTTTATAAAAAAATTAAAAAAGAAGGGTGTAGTTATAATTTTTTGTGGGGATCAAGGGGTCAGACTTCCTGATCATTTGATCAGATCTCCTCATTTTTTATTCTGATCTTTAAAAAGATCAGATGATCTAATCAAGATTTAAAATCTCTTATGACAGTTGGACACAAACTGTGGTTTTATTTCAGTGTTTCGAAATATCAACATACTTGTTTTGACAACGATTGTTTATATTCATATTACGCTCAGTATAATGTAGTTTCAACCGCGAGCTCAACTAATATGGCATTAAAACAGGTAACAATGCAAACTGTAACATTTTTAAGTTTAATTTAAAGCAATATTG
This sequence comes from Aedes koreicus, assembly GCA_024533555.2. Classification (NCBI taxonomy): domain Eukaryota; kingdom Metazoa; phylum Arthropoda; class Insecta; order Diptera; family Culicidae; genus Aedes; species Aedes koreicus. The sequence continues at coordinate 66,141 of JAHHFK020001409.1, forward strand.
GATTTTGGACATTTTTGCCATTTTTCCATCATGTCAAAAAAGAACATGAATGCAAACTCTATGTGAAAAGAAATCTGCTTCCGGATCTAGTTCCACGCTTCCAGATACGGAAGACTTAAAATGAAACTATTTTCTTACTCTCTCTCTATTTCAGCAATTTGTCTGGCAAAACATTGAGGCTGAGGTTGGTCCAATTCCATTGAATATAAAATTGATTTTGGAGTGGCAATCTTTTTGCAATGAATCATTGTCATTGTTAAACGACAGCTTGATCAAAATGATTGAGTCTCAAATCCAGGAAACATCTCCTGGAGAATTAGGGCACGAATTGCTTCTTGTTCATAATGAAACCCCATCTAAATTTAAATTTTTGATCGGCGAAAAAGCCACTATGATTTCCATAGTGAATGCTGTGAAGCGTTGCGGATTTAAATACTTTTTAAATCCGAACAAACAAAACCGAACCAATGACATGAATCCAACGACATCGGCAGCGGATATAGCCGAACAGAATTATGATTTTAATGCCGAAGCTCAAACAGTTATGCGGAAAATTTACGAAGACTACAGCTCGTACGAACGGTAAAAAATAAATTTTAATGACAATGCTATCGGTATAATTTTACTTATCAAACAAACCTTCTAGATTTATTACTGATCCTGCATATCAAGAACTGTTGTTGAAGTTGCGACAGTTGTCAATTACTGTGACAAAACCGGTGGGAAGAAATCTGTGTGGCTTCATACGATGTCCGGCTTGCGATGTGCAGCACAAGAACGTTCGTTTGATTAAAGTCACGAAAGATGCTAATGGATGCTGGCTAGTAGGTAACTACAAGCGACATTGTAACAGTTTTCACTACAAGTTGCCGTCACTCATCAGTAGACGGAGTTACATAAACAGACACTCGGGTAAGTTATGTTTAGAGATCTTATGTGACGGTCTTGCTTTGTAGTCCTGACGCAACATTTTGATTTTACGGCAGCGTTTTGAAGTGGCCAGCTTTTTTGTCGTTCAATTGAGAAAAATATTACTTGTTACGATTAACTAAGATGCTTTTTATATCATGTTTCAATGTAGGTGACACTAAACATCAGGTTGAAGGAATTGTGTCAGACGAAGCTTCTTTCATCGTAATGGATACCACTTTCGCAACGGATTCTGAAAATGCAACAGGTTTTATGCTTGTGTTCCATTAGGACTAGATAAATTATAATAATGATATTTTTTCAGCAGATTCGTCCTTCTTCACACAAAAAACGATGCGACATGACACTGGAATAAATAGAAAGAGGACTGCTTTGTGTAGTCTTCAGCATAACAATGTTCATGAACCTTTGGAAACACAACTTACGTCATCGCAAAAAAGCCTAATCGAGCCTCAGAAGCGATGTAGATTTGATCCTTTAATCGCACAAATAGATGTCCTACAACAAACAAAGCAAACAGTTCAGATTGACGGTAAGATAAATTTTAAGTGTCATTAAGTTTCATTCATGTGATGTAAAGTATATACTTTTCAAGTTCCGATATTCCGCATACTCTAAATCAAAAGATGGGAGAGCTATTTGTAGGTTTAATTATTTACATATAATGCATTGCAATGAAACAAAAAATACAAGAATAATTAACCTAAAACGATTAATGTTGGAACGTGTGATAAATTAAGGTTCTTTTACTCAGACATAAATAGGAATTTCCTTTATCACGAATGAACCATTGTAATTTTCATACTCGACATTACTCATATTATTATCCTAAAACTGTTTCATCATAAAACCACAACATCACGGATACACTTGCTAAACTAATGATTTTTTTTTTCTCTTTCTGACATCAACACAACCTTATGCTATTAACGATCAACTTGCCTCACTCTCTGAGATAGAGCCAGACAACCAAAGTTTATGCTATATCGGAATTCCAAACGACAGTGATTTGGAAGTGCTAGAATCACCTGAGAAGGAAAAAATGTGTTCAAAACATCAGTTAACCTTTTTTTCATCATTTTCGGAAATCTCAGAGATCAGTCATGTAACCAGTGACGGGGATATCAAAGGTACGTTTGATTTGATCAACAATGTTCACGTGTAAAATGTTCATAAGAACTGAAATAGATTTCGGAAGAAAAGTGTTAATCCTTTCCATAGTGTTTTGAAAGGTTTATGAATATTTATCGTATCATACAATTACAGATTCAAGTGCAACGTATCCATCGTCTAATCACAGCAGTGAAAATAAAAATAATGCAGACGAAAACAATAGCCACGAGAAACATTTCGATTACAAAAATATCCAAGAATCTATAAGTAATAATAAAACAAACATACGAGCTACGTCATCGTTGCCAGAAATTTCAATACCTAATAAAGACCAAGAAGAATTTGAAGGTAAATAATTGTCGAGATGATTAATTAAACAAGATTAATATTAATAACCAACCAAATTCATTGCAGAACCTGAGTATCTACTATCCGAGTTTTCGTTTTCAGCGTTTGATGGAGAGGAATGTGAATTGGACGGTAAATAGATTTGATAATTTTATGTTTAGTTTATTGCCAATTCGATCGGCTCAGGGAATTGGGTAATCATTAACATTTTTCACTAACGGTGTTGCACTACTACAAGTTCGTCTTGTTTGACTTTTAATGAATCATTCCATCTATATAGAATACACGAATAGCTGCTTTTTATATTTTATTATTTGAATTTACAGAACATTCGGAAAACTAGGCTGTCGGAGGGAAAAGACCTACCGCTTCGACTACGACCATAAGGCAAATGTAACTCTTAAATATGCTCCGAAACTAGAAGTGGAATTCAAAGTACAAAGCAGAGCAAGCCTTTACAAAAAAAATGGGAATATTTATCGTTCCTTTGAAAAAGATATCTACACATATGATATGATGAAAAATGGTAACAATTCACACGAGTATGGATGTGCGAACCAGCGACAACCAAGCATCAAAACATGTCAGAGACATTTAAAACGTCATACTGAAGAAGTCCAGGAAGGTGTCCTAATGATAAATAGTCTGGTACAATATTTATCAAGAAATGATTACCCAATGAAGGTTATTTTAAGTGAAGACGGCACAGGAGTAATTCCATCGGTGCAATACGATGAACGAACTGATTCGCTTCGAGGTCTGGTAGCACAAAAAAATGAAAATGGCTTACCACTGCAAGGTACCTTCCTGGCATCAAGTGCACAGAAAATGGCAAGCGACATCGAGAATTATGACGTAGCGCGATATATATATGTTATTATGGCAACTCCACTGTCATGGAATGCAGCTCCATTTATTTTGTACTATGCAGCATGCAACAACAAATTTACTAATGAGCAAGTTCTCCAAAGATGGGATTATACCAAAAAAAAGATGCATGAAAAGGGAATAGAAATCCTTGCAATTGCTTCGGATGGCGATCCTAAGCTTCTGGCCGCAATGAAAAAACATATGGGAATCCCACAAGGCCTTACATTGACTTCCCCCTGGGGGGAATTTTTCCGATTTCCAGTGAAAGAAGAACCTATTTGCATTCAGGATCCACCACATTTGGTGAATAAGTGCCGACATGCTCTTGTCAATCGATCAAAGGATTTGCAAATCGGTAATTATTGTTTAAATGTTCTGTGGGTGACATCAAGAATTTCTCTTTTATTCATCGTAATTTTTAGGCACAAAATATGTTGAATTTGGAAATGGTTCAATTTTTTTCAATTTGGAATCATTAATTTTCTAATAGTACCAAATGAGAATACAAAATACACCAAGAAATACACTACTTCTCTTTAACTAATTATAACTTCATTTCTATTTTAGGACAATGTAGTATCTCTTGGAACCACATAAAAGCTATGATAGAAGAAGGTCATAAAGATATTCATGGTCTTACTTTTATCTGACCTCAGCAGCGAAGATAAAATGAAGCTCGACTTTACTTTAAAAATAATGAAACCTCGAGTAATAAACCAACTGAAGAAGTGTGTGGCTCACAGTGAAGGAACTACACTTTTCCTTAATATGATGTCATGTATTTATGAAGCATTTACATGTGAGACAATGAAACCTCTAGAGCGAGTCATGCGCGTCTGGTAAGTAATAGCCACCTATCATGAAAATCAGAATTTTTATCATAATTAGTTGTATAACATCCATTTCTCCCCCTTGGCATGAAGGCCTTTTTATTAACTATTCAGATTCCGAGTGTGCATTTGTGCTACAATATTCGGCTTATTTAAATCCTATCCTAACTTATCGTATAGAAAATTCTTATAATGACGGTTAGCTCCAAGCAGTATTATATTCGGATGCAATCCCGATCAACGAAACTCAACTACTTAACTATTAATGTTGCATCACCAGTTCGAAGCAGAAAAATAAGATTCGCGAAAAATGTCCTTCCGTTGTGTTCGTTAGACTCGAAAGTTATACGGTGGTTATTCCTAATGCTTTGTTCATTTTACAGATTTGTAACATGATCAAGAGTAAGCCTTGAATTGAATAATTGTTACATGTTGCTCATCGAGTTTTCAAGCGCGACGACAATACGGTTCAAACGAGACGCATTGATGAATAATTATACTTTACAATTGAAAACGAGAATAATTCACTAATATGAATTTAACCATCGTTCTGTACGATTCCATAATTGCACATCTGCCTCCACTAGAGTAGACCTTAGAATTTCACTAT
>JAHHFK020001410.1:0-44738 GCA_024533555.2 Aedes koreicus
AAATACCGGGATCCCGGGAAAATAATAAATGTATAAATGTGGTAGAAACACAATGTTGGAAATCGTTAGTTGCGTTTTATTTAAGCATAAGACTTCCTTTTAAAAAATGATTTCAAAAATGTAAGAAAATTTATTCTTCCATAAGAAATGGACGAACGCTTTTTGGTGCGAAAATTCGATTTGATGGATTTCAAGTTGTCAAAAAGTTTTTGCAGATTGCTCGTCAACTTTCCGGTTAGTTCGTACAGCATGACTTCCTTATAGATAATTTTTCCACGGTACATTGACTCAATTGAGTGATTTCTTTCGGAATGTTTTTTTAAGAGCACTCTCCAGTTCTTGTTGAAGAGAAAGTTCCTCCGGGCGCAGTGATGAACTGCTTGAAATTGATGACACGAATGTGTCATGATTTACTATTTCTAGTAACCAGTTAGTGTCTTTCAGAAATTTCATCATCTGCGACCTGGAGCACGTTGACATTTCACAAGTTGAGCCCATATGCTTATTAAAAAAAAATTATCAATGAAACCAGTTCCTTATTCTGTCGTAAACTGCGTCATATAGCACATTGGAAATTGTGCCATCAGAAGTTAGCAAGGTCGCATCTCATCTGCCTATCACTTCAGACACTAGTCTGATGAGTCGCAAAGCATCCAAAAGTGTTGGCAGACCTGCACATCTTCGTCACACAATAGGCATTTTGTGAATGAAGAGTGGAAAGGATAAATAAAAAACCCTCCAATAACACACGAATGTCAAATCCCTTAGAACATTGCAAAAGCTTCGCCGAAGCTTTGGACGGTTCACAATGTTCTTTTTGAAAATATACACGGGCGTTAAAGATCACTCATGTTTGAGTACATACAACTCAAATACGCAAAAAATGATTTTTCTCTTCGGAAAATCTGTTAACATATGAAAATAATATTAAGAACGATATTCATTAATCTGCAAACTTAGACGGCCAAAGCCGAAAAAGTTACTCAACCACTAAGTGACACCACTATTAACGGATTTCAGTGAACGAACGGCACACAAATATGAGCCGTTAATATTGTTTGCATCAACCGTTAATATTGTTTGCTTCAGCTTGTAATATTGAGTAAATGCAACAGATCATTCTAAATTGGCTGTTTAAAACTATCCAAATTTGAGTTTAGGTCACTCAAACTCGCAAAAACGTAGGTTTCTAAATTGAATAAAAATTGGAAAACAACAAAAAAAAACCCGGGTGCACGGGATCCCGGGATTAGTTAAAATATTTCCCGGGATCCGGGAATCCCGGGAAATGAGAGAATCCCGGGATTTTTCATCCCGGGACATCCCGGGATGGAAGCTCTAATTGTCATGCAAAACAGTAACCGAGTGCTTATGTATGTATTTTATCGGGTGATCCTTTTTGTTACAAATTTTTTTTTTTTCAGGAAACGGCGCCAAACCATGCATAAATAATTCAGGGGGGGTGGGGGGTTTTTTCCTTCAAAAAAAAAAAAAAAAAATTGAGGTAGCTCATCGAAGCTTCCGGTCCGCCTCTTAGCATCTTGCTATGAGGTACCAGGTGAGTTTTTATCGATTGCCTGTCGATCTGCTAAATTTGGAAGATGACAGCATTGAGGTATCTCAAATTATAATAATCCGTCCAATGTTTCACAAAACAGCGATTGGCTATAATGAAAGGACCAAGTCACCCCCCTTGGTGCTAAACCGATGAGCCAGTACATCAATAGAAGCATAAAGTTGCCAGAAGGCACGAAATGCATCTACGCACACTGGATTCACATAGATTATTCTTAAGAAGTTTCTACTTGATTGATAGAGTTGTAAAAATTGAAAGTTTACGAAGAAAGAGTTTGCTTCGAGCATCGGCAGTGATAGGTTGTGTCGATCCTTTATTACGCACTATTTTGCTATCTGGCATGGCGCGTTTTGTATTGTTTCGGTTATATATAATTCTAGTTATCATATGTTGGTTCTTTGTGTAAATACAGCTGATCAGGCAATAACGGAATAGCATCCGTGGGCGGTCAATCATGCTCATGCTCATTCAGGAACAATTTAGCTAATGTTAACGTTTCGCCTAAGTCCTTTTCTTAAGTTGTCCGAGATTGATCAGACATATTTCATAGGAAATCAGAATTATGTAGGCATATCAAGCATAGAAAATGATTTAAATTAACACTAAAGATGATGTTCAGTCAGTGTGTTACCAATCAAAGTCAGACTTCAAATTTAAATGACAGCTCCGTACAGATTTTGAATGGAATACATTTTATGCTGAGTGGTTGTTGAGAAGCGTAAGGTTGGTTATAATTATATTACTAGATTTTAGATTTGTGATTCGATGATTGCTCTTATTTTCCGCATAACATTCGAGTAAAAATCATTGCCATGGACCGTTCGCTCCGAAATGAATCGCTAAAAGTGCCGAATGCCACCGTTACGGTTTAGCGTAATTAAATTAGAGACTTTCAGTTTGTGTTAATTACAACTTAAAAGCGTTCTCTTCCGTCCAAACGCCCGTGATTTTCGTTGGCAACATAAACAGAACCGCTCCCGGTTCAACTAGGAAAGGTCGTTCAATGGATATGGCAATTCAACTTTCCACTAGGAGAGAAGCACTAATCCGAGACCAGCCGAATGTTGCGCTCTACATGTTTCGATGTTTCTGCAGAATCGCGGTAGTCGTTGGTGTTTCGTAATAACAGAGGCTTTTGACTCTTGTGCAGATTTGAGAGATTGCCCTGCCCGTTGCTGCGAGTATAAAGTGCGCGGGAGTGTTGCCTTTCGCGGATGTTTAATTTCTGGTACGTTTGCTTAATTGTTAATTACCGACACGCTTCCTTTCATTTGCATTCAAATTTCGTGTTTGCAATGTTCGCTAATGAGAAATGTGCAGATTTTGCTTTGGAATTTTGCCCCCTACACTCCGCTCCCAATTTTCCAACCCCGGTCTGTTTTCCGGCCTCGTTTGATTCTAATCAACGTTCAGGGAGTTATTATGAGTTTCGACAAACGAGTTAAACTGTGGTTGTTTGCATTTTCCTTTATTCTGCTTGTTTTACATCGACAATATTGTTGGTTTCCAATTAATCAGATTTGTTGAACTGACTGGAATTTCCGGAAATTTGATGGAATTTTATTTTCCAATCATATTGAAAAAAAAAGAGACTTCAGAACTGCACAAGCATGTACCACACGTACTTACACTTATTTCAAAATCATGGACCATTCCCTACTCATCAATGCTTTAGGCTAACTAATGCATAACGATTATTGCTTCTGGCCACTTTCACCACCAAAGGACGAGACACCTGGTGGGATGCTGACGCGGCTTTAATTTAAAAATAAGAGCTCCGGGGCGCTATTCTTGACATTATTTGATTTTTTCATCTCGGTTTTCCACAAAGTTGGTCCGACGTTTTATCAACTGACGGGACGATCCGTCGGTTATGTCGGTGAAAATGTCTATTCAACTGTTGTCATCTCACTTATAATGCTAGGGTCTGTGCATAATTTGAGCATGATTGACTGCCCGAAGTTGCCGTTATTGTCAAATCAGCTGCTATTACGCAAAGATCTAATAGATGATACGTAGGACAAGCATACATCCTCAATGTGAAAAAACAGGTGATCCCAAACAATCAGGCAATACCGGCGCCGGCCCCACCCGAATGCAGGTCAAATAAGAAAAGGATAGGAATGTGTTGGCGTGACCTCTAGTAAAATATTTAAATATTAGTACCGATTTCCGATTTTAACCGACCTTTACCAACAGTAAGGATGCTAGTCGAGCCACGCACAAAATGGAATAGTAGTTTACTTGTTCCAAGCTATGGTGGTAAGGTGAGTATGGCGAACCAACATAATCATAATTATCATAATTAACTATGATTCCCACCACCGGCCCACCTCATCCGGCGAACCACCACAACTCAACGGGAAGCAGCTTTGTGATTCGATCACTCGCGTCACCGAACAATAGATTACCGAAATAATAGATAATGCGCCATGCCCGATAACAAAGCTGTTTGTAACAAAGCATCGATATTCATGGTGCGGTCTATGTGCAATTTTATATCAATAGCATATCTTTTAATCATCATTTAACAAATTATAAAATGAAGCCAGTGCTTTCAAACCAGAAAAATTCAACGAAACGTACATGTTCACACATTCACGCATACTTCTAGCAGCCGATATATTGCTAGCATGATCAAGAGAACAAAAGTCCCAAAAGTCATGTTGGTTTTAAGCAGGAACCAGCGCTACCACCCGTTGCATGCCAGCCCTACAGTTGATTCAGCAAGCACTCAGAGCGAGTTGTTTGAATTATGTTTAATCTATTTTAGTGTCTGGAAGGTACACCCAACCAAGATATGTAACTTTCTCTCACAGTTTTTACTGTCCGAATTAATATCATGAAATTTTTTGGCTATCCCAATATAAGTAGCAAAATTCCTAATCAAAACAGTCATTATTATTCAAATATTCAAAGTTCGATCAAAATTTTTAAGCCACAAATGATTTTCTTAGGTATTGCATAGGTTTCATTGCTCGAAGCAATCTAACATTTGATTTATGTGCTTGAAACTTTCACCGAGGTATATGATATAGGTCTTCTGCTTTTACTTAAATCACATAAGAATTGTAAGTTGAATGAATCAACAGTTCATTCAATATAACTAACGCAAACCTATAATCCGATTTAATAAAATCTTGAACTTCATTTACCACCTTACAGAATGGTAACTGCCATTATTCTTTTCGAATGAATAGTTCAACTCTTTTCTGGGTAAAGAAGCAGTATTCATTTCCTTCTTTATCAATGCAGGATAACTCTTGATGCTTTCAACGGTTGTCGGAATCCAATGTAAAGTATATCCAGCCAACCAATATCCGGACGAGAAAAACTTTCCACTATAACAGGGTACTCACGTTTCATTTCAACATGGGCTTGAACGAAGCGATGGCTACTTTAGCGGAAATAAAACGGACCTTCGTGAATGAAAAAAAAAAAAAGAGTTTTCTATCTTTACTGCCGTTTTATTGCCTTGCAACAAACGATGAGCGGAAGTTTTACTATTTGTCTTTGGAATGCAAGTTTCAATAAATTTTTCAAATGAAGGCAAAGAAGCTGCAGTTTCAAGTTAGAAAGAAAGTTTACAGCGCAATTTACTATCAATATATTTAAAAAAGGGTTTTTTTTTTATTATAAAAAATCATTAAAGATCATTCTAGAGCACATCATTTAAAACTGAACTGCAAAAGAACTTGGTTTGGATTTTCTCAGAAAAAAAAACTCATTTTACTTTATTCGTTAGTTTGCTTCGATCTTCATCATATGTTTATGTGTTTATCTGTATTTTTGCTATCCTCAAATATTTTCGGATCTCCAAATTCAATCACTTATGATGTATGCATTAAAGAATAAGAGAGTTTTGATTGCTATTTTAAGCAGTTTCCTGCCATCTGGTGGTTAATCCACCTATGCGTCAACAGTCATAAAGTAGGAAATAATGTAAAAAAATCCAAGGGTATCATTTTGAAGGTTTTTTTTAAATAAAGTTTTTGATGGTCAAATACAAAAAAGCATTCGTCAGCTTTTCGGATGAAATTAAGAACTTTTCGCTGAATTGCACCCATCATTTCTTGCACAGTACTACTGTTCACCTCATCATCAGCATTTCTCCAATTCAGACAGTACACAGTGGGAAAAAAAGTACATGAATCGCGAAAGAATTCGATAATTCAGCTCCAAGTAGTACAGGGTTAGTGAACAATACCATTTTTTATGTGAAAATTTCTGAGAAATTGAATGGAAGGGGTTTCACTTGCCGCAAAATTCAGTGAACGGAGATATTGGGCTTATTTTACACCAATTCCCCCGTATTTTCGAATAATGCCCAATAATCTATGCTTGGAGGGGTCTGCGGTAGTCAAAATAGGCCTATTCTTATGTATAATTTCTCTAAAAATCAAATAAAAGTGGTTGCAGCCACCGCACGGGTCGGGTAACAGAGATATTGCTGATTTTACCCCACTTCCCCCATTTTTCGAATATTGTTTACTTATATATGATCGGAGGGATCTGTGGTAGTCAAAATAGGCCTATTCTTATGTAAAATTTCTCTAGAAATCGAATAGAGGTAGATACAGTCACCGCACGAGTCGGAAAACAGAGATATTGGGCTTATTTTGCCCCCAATTCTCCGTATTCTTCTATATTGCTGAATAATCTACGATCGGAGGAGTCTGTGGTAGTCAAAATAGACTTATTCTTATGTAAAATTTCCCTAGAAATCGAATGAAGGTAATTGCAGCCACCGCACGAGTCGGAAACGGAGATATTGCTGATTTTACCCCACTTCCCCATATTTTCGGAATATTGCCCATTTATCCATACGCTTTTCAGATGTCTTTGGAATAAAACAAGTTAACTGGGCCCTTTCGGACCACCACGAAAAAGTGTATTATCGATTACCGATTACCGAAATATTCAAACGGCTAACAAACAAATGTTCAAAAATAATGGACTTCATGTTTGAACGATCCCTTGAAACTCTTGCGCAATTGATTATTGACCGCTCACCTTAGGAAATGCTAATCGTGTTCCTCGTCCCCTTTGAAACACGTTTTATATGAAGCAATTCCAAATTTTGTACCGATTGTCACATTTAATACCCCTCCCTCCCTTCAGTGCGGGATGTAATTTATGTACAACACACTTTTATGTTTCCACTGGTTCCATGTTCACTGCAAGCGTAAAATGTAACAAAATTTGCATTAACATTTTTATGCATACAATAACTGCGTTCCGACCTTTTTAGAAGATACGCTAGATTTTTTTTCGGTTTGACACGTTTGACAGTACCACCGGACCAACTTTTTTGAGTTTCAGTGACTATGTACTAGAAGTGTCAAGACGTTCACGAATTTCATCGTAAATGGCTAGAAATATCAAAACATTTGTTAGCATTATATACTTCCACATACCTTATTTCATTACATTTACCAAACGTTCAATCAACTCCGGTAGATGCTCATATTTATGCAGACTTGGAGGGAGCTGCCGTACAAACGGAAATTCAAAACGGTATTGTTGCTCAATGTCAGTGTACAACTGTTTGATTTTATTGTTGTCCAACTTTTTAAAGTGCCAGACTGCTGATGAGCCGAATGTTACTTATCAAATCCAATTCAACCCCAAGAATTTCAGCAAACTTTTGAGGTTGCGCAAGTAGCCTCCTCGCCATGTTGCCATTATTGGAGCTTCCGCAGCCTCCAATTTTGGGGCGATTAACGTTCAGTTTGAAGTGAGCTTCAAGCTCATCTGCAATTCGGCGTGCTTCCTTCTTAACTTCTGGGTGGGACATGGCTGGATGGTTAGGAACAGCTTTCTTAGCAGAATTTCGGATGAGGCCTTTTACCAAGTTCAATCTTGAATAAAAGAAGCATGGTCCGATTCGTTCATCATCTTTCAGACATAGTGGACATGCTTTAGTGTTCGGTTTCCTACAATGGCGTTTGCCGCCTTGCCATCTATCATCGAATAGACTGCTCTGATCTTTACTCGCAAAGTCAGTTTATCCACCTCCTTAAAAAACTGGTCGAAAAGCTTTAATTTGATTTCATCCGTTTCCTTTGCCCAGTGCATAGAACGCGAAAAAACATGTCGGATTGGGGATTTGGATTTACGTAGATTTCATGACCACTTTCCGATACCAGTTTCAAGGACATAAAATGCTCCGTCAATAAGGAATCATCTTTCCCTAGAAACTTAGCCTGGTTATAGTGGCTAAAGCCAGTTGCAGAGTCAGGTCCAGCAGCCACATGCATGACACAATCAATGATCCCACTTAAAGCTATTTCATTGAGATTGTCCCGTACGTCCTCCAACTCCATAATCCGCATAATATCGTTCGAAATCATTTCCCGAACCGAAACATTCGAAGACAAATATCCTTCGTCATGATATGCTATTATGGTGAGCTATCATATCTGCCCATGGAACAAATGCCTTCTGTTTCAGTTCCTTCCGTATGAATGTGGTCATTCCGGTATATTTGCTCATTGTTAATCCCAATCTTGTTTTCATCATCAAAGATGATTCCGATGAAGGCCCTTTCGGATCTTGCTCAAGTTTTGAAGCTCTTAGAACCTTGCTTGCCACGCTTCTTCTCCTTTTCTCAACTTTCTCAAAAGTCTACTCATATCGGGACATCCGGCTTTACGTGTTGCTGTTTCCGCTGCACGTAAAAGTTCTTCGACGCAGCGGCCACGAGACAAGTCTTGGCAATACTTGACTTTAGTGTGTTCAGCCAACTGTTGCAATGACAGCGACTGTCTGCCACGATTTTGGGATAACGGTGATGTCCGTAATGGATGAGTTTCATGGATGAGTTGGGACTGATTATACCTAAGGTGTTTCAAATTCATATTAACAGCAATAATAACAATTTGTTTTGGAATATGTTTCTTGTTTATTTAATTAGCAGTAGTACGGCAAAGGATTTATAAAAAAAAAAACTTCACTTACCTGGAACGGCAAAACGAGCCAATCCGCCTTTCGTTCGAAGAATCTATTCTTACTTCGAACATTCCTCCAATAATTTTGGAATGTGTGTATCCAAGTGTCCACACTCTTTTCAACAACATCTTCCACTTTATGATTCTGCCAAACAAAATCCAAAACATGTTGTTTCTTCCAGTTTTTCAAATAAATTTCCTTAACTTCCTGGTTTGAAAACATTTTGAATCGAAAAACACAGAAAATTTGACGGATTTGTTTCATTAGTGTGCGTGCAATAGCGGAAACAAAATGTCAGAAAAACACAGAAAATTTGACAGATTTGTTTCATTAGTGTGCGTGCATAGCGGAAACAAAATGTTGGTCATAATAATAAAAAGTGTTGCGTAGGATTGGGCGATAAAATCAAAAATATCTCCGTTACCCGACTCGTGCGGTGGCTGAAACCACCTTCATTCAATTCCTAGGGAAATTTTACACAAAAATAGGCCTATTTTGACTACCGCAGACCCCTCCGACCATAGATTAATGAACAATATTCGAAAAGATGGGGGAAATTGGGTAAAACCAGCAATATCTCCGTTATCCAACCCGTGCGGTGGCTGCAATTACCTTCATTCGATTTCTAGGGAAATTTTACATAAGAATAAGTCTGTTTTGACTACCACAGACCCCTCCAAGCATAGATTACTGGGAATTATTCGAAAATACGGGGAATTGGTGTAAAATAAACCCAATATCTCCGTCCACTGAATTTTGCGGCAAGTGGGACCCCTTCCATTCAATTTCTCAGGAATTTTCAGATAAAAAATGGTATTGTTCGCTAACCTTGTGCTACTTTGAGCTGAATTATCGAATTCTTTCGCGATTCATGTACTTTTTTACCACTGTGCAGTGTTTTGATTGTCTTGCCAAATTTCTTAATTTTACGCTTGATAATTGTCTAAAACATGTTGATAGGAAAAAAAAAATCTGACCAGTTTGGTGGATTGATACTTGTCTCAATAGAATCGACATTATTCTGCTTGTACCATTCTATGACTTCACTGCTGAAACGGCAGCTGGCTAAGTCCGAACTCCTTCTTGTACACAGATTCGTCGAACTGTACTGTTCAACGCAAATTCCGCCTGTTACGCCAAATCACGCCCTAAGATATAAGGATTCTTTTGGACTGCCCTGATTATCTTCGCTCGTAGTTTCTGGTCGTATATTTCACTTCTACCCTATAATTTTTGAAAATGTGTATGAATCTCAAAATGTTTATTATTAAGCCCAGTATGCAGCTGAGAAGTAATTTTTGTTTTTCATGTGCTACGGAATAGGATAAGAAACGCCCATGAAATTATTTTCCTTTGAGCATTTCTTGAGCAGTATGCAGTTCGCAAGAAACAAAGTAGAAACTATTTCTCAACTTGAAAAGTAGGTGGCGCAAAATGCACGAAGTACAAGTGCAAAAGTCGCTCTTCTCGCGGAATAATTGCTGGTTGTATTATTCCGCAAGAAAACGGGTCGTCGTTATCTGTGTTTTCGTGATTTTCATTTAAAAAATAAAATGGATTACGATTATGAGACGGACTATGAAGACGTTGAATTTATTAATGTTGACATCCCGGTGGATAACAATGCGGAACCATCCAGAGTAGCTGAGAGCGAAGAACCTAAGGTTCATCAGGGAACTCAGAAAGGAAAAAGAAAGAAGCGAACGGAGTACTTCTCATCCGGCGATATGCAACAGTTAGGGGCGGAGGTGAAAAATCGATCGGTCATTTGGGATACTTCTCACAATGACCACTATAATACCAATG
This sequence comes from Aedes koreicus, assembly GCA_024533555.2. Taxonomy (NCBI): domain Eukaryota; kingdom Metazoa; phylum Arthropoda; class Insecta; order Diptera; family Culicidae; genus Aedes; species Aedes koreicus. Next base: position 10,334 of record JAHHFK020001410.1, read on the forward strand.
CTATGAATTTACACTGGAAACAGATAGGCTCCACTTTGAATCGAGCTCGTAATTATTTAAATTAATTTTGTATCAAAACTTGTGTATGTTCAGTTGCCCACAAAGTTAGAATCCACTCCTAAATAACATTGTATCCATTTCTCTCAGCAAGTGAATGCAAAGCTGTAATGAATGGAAACCCTGTAAAGAAGAAGAAAACAAGTATCAGTGGCATTAAATATGTTTTGCTTACCATTGTTACAACTATTGATTATAAGTTCTGAACTCCAGCAAAATTTGGACGAATCAGCATATCCAAAAAAAAATCATTTTTCTTATCATTTCTATGGTATTAAGTACCAAAACAATCGGAATAAACCAAATCCACAGCAATATAAAGCTTGGAAAAAAATAGGCCTAAAAGGTTTAATGTATTTGTATTGATCAATTCCTGAACCTTAAGTATGCCCTTTTGAACTAATCCATCAAGTAATTATGTAACTAAGCAATTACTTGATAATTGTAGAATCCGTTGCCAGAATTAGGTGGAGCTTTGATTGAAACGTGCTTTCCATCAATGGCTCGAATACAATTAGGAAAATTCCAAACTGTATTGAAGCTATTGGCAGTTTCTATAAAGGACTCCTTAGTTGGTGCAGGAATTATGTCTTTCAAAGCACCGCAAATTGCATCACATACTTGGTCAATGATGGTACCAAAATGATGCTTGCTCACCCTGTAGCAAGAAGCCATGTGCCTCTCTACATCACCCGATGCCAAGTATCTGAAATGACAACAATTGTATAAATACAATATTTTGAGAATAAATAAATTAGGCAAAGCTAGAGAAAATATTTGCATTTAGTGATTTTTTCATAGCTCCCTTTCTGGGTGTGTAACATAGGAGAAAACAGTTCAGATTGCCAAAAATGAAATTATATAATCTCTAAACTTACTCGAGAACAATAGCCAATTGTAGTTTTGGTGGTATGGCATCATTTGGCCGTGTGTTGCGCTTCGGCGTTAATGGAAACTTGACCAACTTAAACAATTCTTCAAATTGTTCACTAATCATATGGAAATTTTCATTGAATGTCCTGAGATTACGAGTCAAGTCGTGAAACTGAACCGAATGAAAACTGTTTACATGTAGATATAGGTATAGGTAAATAGCACTTCAAAAAGCAACTTTTGATTTGAGACCAATTTTTTTGGTTTCTGATATCAGAGATTCTGGATTCACTATGGATCTACGGTTGATTGTCGTCTAATTTTTTCGTATACCCACATCTATAGCATATCTACCCTTCAGATTCCTCTCCGCAAGGTAGGGATTTATACGATAAGCTGGTTTCATCCGAGTGCGGCGTTTTCCTCTCCTTAATTTATTTACGAAGACAATGCTTGCCGCAGCAATCGTCACCGTAGTCAGAAGGCTGTAATTGAAAATAAACATTTGAAAATAAGCTTAAATAATATTACCAGCTCACCTTTGCGAAGTGTCCATGGAAAACGACCACCGGTAATAAAAATAATTAGCAGAAATTCACGGACAACATTAACATCACCATGGCAACGTATTTTGTTTTGCTGATGCTCTTCGTTTTAGGCACTTTCTTTTTCAGTTTATTTCACTGTCAACACTACTTCGGTAATAATGGTGTAAAATACTTTACCCGTTTTCTTGCCAGCTGCATACTAGGCTTAAATAAACTTTCCGGCTTCCGAATCAAAACGCTGTCATTAGCTTGTCGCTTTGACAACTAGAGGCGCATTGATAAATAGAAGCGCCCAAATACTAACTGAAACTGATTTTAGTACTCTTATTGCTTACAGTCAAACTTGAGAGCGATTTTAACTTTTTTGCAGGAGCCATGGCGAAAACAATGAAAAAAAAACCTCCCTAGCAACCCGAATCGGTTATTTATACTTCTTTGTGATTAATTTCAGTCTTGATCAAGTTGCTGCAACCCATTTTGATGGTTATGTGTTTCTTGGGCTCCATTCGATAGTATGCTCTTACAGCCGCCAGATACAGCGGATCCAGAATCTACAAGATCTACGGCAACAACTGACAGGGGACTGGAAAAAAGTTCTCTTGAGGCTGACTATCAATGAAACAGGATGGGGATATCGAAACTACTTTTCTGTTCCTTGGGACTTGCTGTCAATGGGAAGATTTTCAGTAACAAATGCCTGCCGAAAGCGTTCGTCTTCATCCGGAACCACATTGCGTGAGCAGGTGCTTGGTATCGGCCCACTGCGCCACGCCACCAGGTTGTTGGAAGAGATGGACCACCTGAACATCACTGTGTTACTGAAGAACATGAACCCTCCGAACGTTCCTCAGCTATGGTCAATCGAGAATTTCTGGGCCAACCTCAAACGGATAATCAATTCTAACAACTTTGTTGCCAATATTGAGGACCAGTTGATTGAAAAGGCGAAAGAGGAGCTGAAGAATATCCCAACATCGTTCTTTTCTACTGCTATGACCAACGTTCCGATTATCTGTTGTAAGGCTGCTCGTCAGATTGTGGACGAATTTTTGTAATATGATCTATACACGTAAGATTTAAGGAAAAAAATCGTGCATTTATTTTTCGTAGTTTATTTTTCTCGGATCCTTCCGAAAACTGTTTTTTTTTTATAATGCAGACGTTAACAGGTGAATAATTTCAAGAGAACAGTTTTAAAGAAACAACCTAGAACTCTGCGAACCTAAAAATATAATTATCGGCCACCAATCGTGCACCGATATATCCGATCAGGAACTTTATAATCTGCTGCAGTCGTATTATGCTTTGAATATAATTACCATTATGCTTTGAATATAATTACGAATTGAATATAATTATTATATAATTATCATAAACAAACGATAACCCAAATACTTTAAGCGCGTTCGACAGATTATGGAAGCTCTCACGCCAAAGTCACGAGTTCAAATCTCGCCCCCGGACATGTCACAAAAATAGCAAAGAGGGTTCAGGACCACGAGGGGAAGAAAAAAACAAAAAAAAGGAAAATATTATAGAAGGTATGCTCATGACCAAAACTCCATTAAAGTCTCCAAGGCTAACGTGTAATGTAGATTGTGAAATGGGAGGGTTATTTGGGGGGGTGTTTTGGGAATATGGGTTTTGAAGGGGTTGGGTGTGAGGCTCGCGCCCCGGACTTGTCACAAAAATACCCAAAGAAATGGGTGTTTTGATGTGTTTGTGGTTGGTTTGTTCCGAAAAAAATCGCTTATTTTAATGCGATCATTAGCCTGTGGTTTTGAAGATCTGCGCCATTAATATTACGTTCACTTGCTCTGTACTAATGTAAAAATGTCCCGAGAATCGAATGGTGATGGTCTCATTTAGGGTTGACTACCCATACTTGAATAAACTTTTATATCATGTGGTTTTAAAGATTAATATTCCTGGTGCCTATCATCAAAACCGCATGGTTTATGAGTTTACTCATGTATAAGGGAAAATCGGATGAAATGGACCATTTCCTGAAGTCAACCCGAATTGGGATCATCACCATTCGATTCTACGCAATTTTTCTGATAAGATAAGCTATTGTTTAGGACTCCTTCCCTACGCCTCCTAAATTAATGGGAACTTGGGTCCGTTTTTACCCACTGTGCGTTGGTTCCAACGAATAAACATCCATTAACACTCGAAGAGTTCAAGAAGTTGAATATCTCTTAATGAACGTTCATAAAGTATGCAAAAAAAATCCAATTTTCAACCGCTTGGCGCCCATCGTCACGTTTTTTGTATGGACATTTAATAATTTTTGTATGGGTCGTCACAGTAAACAAGTACACAGTCATCCCCAAAAGTTTTATTATTGAACACCTTCAGGCCTAAGAGGTCTCAAATGACCCCAAAAGGAATATAGCTGTATAAAATCACAGACTGAATAAAAATGTACTCTGTCTTGAGAAAATTTGTTCTACGTCAATTCATCTATATGAAAAAAAAACATGAGTTTAAGGCCTGATTGACGATCGAGAACATCCTAAATATGAAGAAGTTAAAAAAGAAAAAATAAATGCCTGTAACGCATTGTTATAGAATATGGTACATATGCATACGTATTACTAAATTCTCGTTGATAAACGGTAAACAATTTTTTATCTTCCTGGGATTACCGTTACCGATAACTACAGGTTATCCAAAATGTAGTTGAGTTCAGAACTTCAGATCTACAGTTGTAACAGTGGCTTTAAGGCTATATAAGATTACTATATGTATTCAAACATATTTAATGACCTTTTAGGAAGGTCAACAGTCATTATTTGATATTTTTTTATGTTACAGGTCCTCCAAACTGTACCTGAGTTCAGAACTATAGTAGTGATTACAGCTTTTTGGGCTGTTCAAAGCTTTGCTACGTATTCAAACATATTCAATGAAACTTGTGCGAACATTTTGCGATAAACTGGGATGATCTAGGTCATCCAAAATATAGATGAGTTCAGAACCTAAGATCTTCAGTTGTAATAGTAGGTTTTTAGGCTATATAATGTGGCGATATGTGTTCAAACATATTCAATTACTTTTCTGGAAGGCCAGCTGTCATTATTTAATAACTTTGTGATTCTCTAGGTAACCAAAACTATCCTGGGGTTTAGAACTTGAAATCTACGGTTGTAACAGTAGCATTTTGGGCTACACAAAGTTGGATCACGTATTTAAGCATATTCAGTGAATATTTTTGAACGTAAAAATACGTAAGAAGATAATTTTGGGATGGTCTAAGTCATCCAAACTGTCCTGGCGTTCAGAACTTAAATCTGCAGTTGTAACAGTAATTTTTAGGCAATACAAAGTTACATTAAATATTCAAACACGTTCAATATATTCGTATTAATATTCGGAAAGGTCAACATACATTATAAAATAATATGACATAGTCTAGGTCATCCAAACTACCCTTGTGATCAGACAATAAGACCTACAAATATAACTAAAGCTTTCAGGACTATGCAAAGCTACGATGTGTATTGAAACATATCTTAGAAGAACGACCGACGTTATGAGATAATCTTCGGATGTTATAGGTTATCCAAACTATCCTAAAGTTCAAAACTTAAAATCTAGAGCTGTAACTGTAGCTCTCAGGACTAAACAAAGTAACAATATGTGTTTGACCAAATTAAGTGAGTCTTCTGGAAGGTCAACAGATATAACGAGATATCTTGGTATAATCTAGGTCACCAAAACAGCCCTTGGGCTTAGAAGTTAGAATCTGCAGTCATAACAGTAGCTTTATAACCTATGAAAGGTGACGATATGCACTCAAACAGAAGTTTGAGAAGTTCAAGTTCATAAAAATGGACCTTGAGTTCAGAACTTAAGATATGCAGTAGTAACCGTAGTGTTTTTGGCTTTACAAAGCTATGATAGATATTCAAACATATTCCATTGAGTGAATGCAGGAATTGAGAGTATTAAAATTTGGGAATTAAATTAAAATGTCCCAAGTAGCAATTCAAATGCAAATTGGTTTTATTCATGTTTTATGGTAGTTTTATCAGAGCATTATGGAGTTCATCCGGTTTTATCAGGGCATTTTCTAAGTTAAGCTGGTTTTAATTCATTAATAGTTTTCAAGAGTGATTAAAGAACACTTGAAGAAACCTCCATAAAACTACATCATTTATAAGTGTAATTCACCTTATCAGTAGTTTTATAAGATACTTGACCCCTCTCTCAAGACATCGTTTCGCAACTTGCATAAAACCTGATAAAAGTTTTGTAAAGGTTTTATGACATTCTTCTTTAAGATGAATGTATCTTGGAAATGCTGCCATAAAACTCTCTTAGAACCATTTGATTTTAAATAAGAGCACATATTCTTGAGAAAGAACATTATGTGAAAAATAAACAAAGTGTCACAATGGACGCCCACAGGTGGAAGAAATTAAAAACCAGCGGACCGTTCAAGCGGAAATTCAACAAAAACCTATTAAATATATTGAACACTCCTTCATCTCAGCCACCAACGACATTTTTTTTTTGACCATTCCATTGGATTCGCAGCCTACTGAGACTAACTTATCAAAAGGGTCTATGCGTTATGCGTAAAACGAATAAAATAAAATGGTGCAATGTGTCGCCAGTTGAAAACCGAAATGTATAACTCATGATATTTGATTTTATGCCAGTTGTGCAAGTTAAACCTAACGTCTCAGATAGTACGTTATATGGCGCACCACCGTGGAAATACAGCGCAGTACTTTTGACGTAAGGTTTAATGTGCACTACGATTGTCAAATGTTAAGTTAATGTTGAATTCTCCTGAATTCAATTCCCAATAGGCTACACAATATTTATACTCGTTGCAAGTAAAAATTGATAAATCATCTGAGCGAAAATCGATTTTTCCCATGATCCGCACGTTTAATCCAAAGTCGGAAGTAGTGCGCTGGAATCGCCCAGTGATCCACTACACAGTGCACTACTTTCGACGCTAGGTTCAGCGTACAGATCAAGAGAAAAATCATCTTTCGCTCAACTGATGTTTTAACCATCGACGCAATATTATTATCTGTTCTTCTTCTCAAATCCACTGTTAGCATATCAAGTAAGAGTTTTTTTATGTTTTAATCGACTTTTGCTGGTGATTAAAAACAATAAATTATAAGCTGTAATTATGAACAACAACTATACATAGGCACTTTTGATTTGAACGTTCACATTTTCTTTGTTTATGATGTGCCTTTTCCATAATGATTTTATGGCTATCATACGAAAGACTTGTTTACCTTGAGCAATTCAAACAAGTTTTATTCAAGCGTTACTCCTCTTTTTCAAGAATAGAACAAGTAAAGATGAACTTATCGCGCTCCTAAAAAAATCTTGTTAGTCTTGTGCAAGAAATATTAGTTTTATATGCGTTTTATGGTAGTTTTAGATAAAACCATTGAAAAAATGGCGAGCGTGGCTATTCTGGATTCCCTCCGAATGGTAGCCATTTTCAAATATATGCATAAAAACTCTCGTTTTTCCAATGCTACGAACAATTTCTGCTGTTTAAAATACATTTTGAAACTTAAAATGGATTGTAGACACAATTTATTCAAGATCTAACAATTTATCAGCCATGTCATCTAATTGTTGAATTGTCAAGTATTTTTTATTATTCAAATAAATCAATGTTCTAGCAATGATTCCGTGGCGCATTAAAATTTTCGAACTTTTATGTTATAAAACACCAATAAACTGAACGTCGCATGAAAAATTTATCAATTGCAGGCAAAAAACTCATGCATTTATGGTCAATTTTACAATTAATTTACATACGTATCCACTTTGGAAAAGAAACATCATATGTATATCGATGTTTTTTTTTTCTCTTAAAAAAGTCCCCATTCGGCAGAACGAATCCAAAAATGAAATCTTCGAAACATGTTTGTGACGGACTGGAAGTGTTCTTAAAGAAGAAAATCATAAAACTACTAAAACTTGTGGTAGTTTTATCATAGTTTTAAGCATGTCCTGCATGTCATTACAAGTATGTACCGATAAAACTATCAAGTTTTAAGCGAATCTTGGGAATTAGTCTTGAGAACCTCCTGTAGTATGGGCCTTTTTGAACTTATGAGGGTTTTATGGCTGTTTTATCGATGTTATGTAGAATATCTAGTTTTATGCGTGGTTTTATCAAATGAATCTTGAGAACTTCTTCAAGTGTACCTTAAAATTGAATTTGTTACTTGGGGTGTGATGTGACTAGTTTTGTCATGAGAAGTACGTTTGATAAGTTTTTTAGTTAGTTTGTCTTTGGTTCCTTACGATTTGAAGCCAAGAGATCTTGAGCGTCGTTTTTTCGTCTGTGAACAACTGCTCCAGCGGCAAAAAAGGAAGAGTTTTCTACATCGCATTGTGACGGGTGACGAAAAATGGATTCATTACAGTAACCCCAAACGGAAACATTCATGGGGACTGCCCGGGCATGCTTTTACATCGTCGCCTAGGCTGAATATTCACGCTGCGAAGGTTATGCTGTGTATTTGGTGGGACCAAGTTGGTGTTATTTATTATGAGCTGTTGAAACCAAACGAAACCATTACCGGGGAACGGTATCGAACTCAATTGATGCGATTGAGCCGAGCACTGCACGAAAAACGGCCACAATACGAGCACAGACACGAAAAAATGATTCTTCAGTATGACAACGCTCGACCTCACGTTGCGAAACCCGTGAAAACCTACTTGGAAACGCTCAAATGGGAAGTCCAAGACAGTTTGTTTGGCATAGAATATCCCAAGATTATATCATAATGTCGGTTGGTCTTTTAGAACATTGATTTTATATGATTGAATTTATATTGCAACTTTTTAAAGCGGATAGAGCTACTGTTACAACTGTAGATCTTAAGTTGTGAACTCCTGGACAGTTTGAACGACCTAGCACATTTCAAAAAAAATATTTAATACTTTTTTCAATGATTTCTATGTAATTGAGCACAAAATCAATCAGAATACCAAATTGCTTGTAAAGTAACGCCTGGAAAATTTAGGCCTGAAAGGGCTAAGGGACGTTCCCTTATGAAAAGGGACACAAGGGCAGATAAATCCATCGATAAAACTAAACTTTAGCCTGATAAAAATGATCTGTACAAACTGTCACCGAATATTGGTAAATCCAACATGATGGAAGAACAAAGGGTGCTGACTGTTTTCCGCTTTAATATTCTATGACTCATAGTTCTATCAAGATGACATCCGGTCAACACAAATATAACGTTAGCATTGAAGAATACCTACAAAGGATAATTTAATGGAACAAACAATCCTTAATTTAACGATTATTAGGCCATCTACCACAATGCTTTGACGTCCTGCTGAGTGGCCTTATGGCAGTTGGCCGGAACTTTAGCCATGGCCGATGGAAAGATTGATGTTTGATGTCAGCATGTTTTCAGCTCTTTCGTGGCCTCCCCTATTAGTTGCTCCTCCATTTTTGCCACGAAATTATTAGATCAGATCCTCCATTTGAAGTTCACTCAAAAAAAAAAAAAGTAATGGCTCGTAGCTGGGGAACGTTGGGAGGTTTGGCCGTGTTTGGTAAAACGATTATCTTCAGCCGAGCTATTTCCTTCAGTGATCTCTTGGCATAATGGGGTGAGGCCAGGTCCGGTTAAAATACCACATCCTTCTTCGCGTGGTACTTTTTGGTAAAGGTGGCAAATTCCGGCTGGCACTTCGTATTGTATATCTCCTAGTTTACCGCAAGCTCCTAAGGAAAGGAACTTCTTCGGGAACTTGGTGTGGGAGATATATTTGACTTCAACGCTTATCTTCTTAAAGAGGGACGTAAAGTACACGGTCCCCTGCCAGTCAATGCCGTCTAGCGTTAAGTAGGCCTCGTCATCCATCATGACCACGACGTCACGCTTCGTCGGAATGATGTTTTTCAGCAGCACCTTCGGCCATTCTTTCTGCTTGATTGCCTGCTGCTTAGACATGGCTGGCCTGGACTGACGCTTCCGCATAATGATGTCCATCTTGTCCAAGTACTTCTTCACCGTTTGGCCGGTTCCACCAACCTAAGGTGCGGCAGAATGAGACAACCTTGCTCTCGCCTTTTTCAAAGTGTTGTAAATGCTAGATGGGCTATATCCATAGAACAGAAAGTGTCTCACGATGTCCAACTTCTGCGCTTCGGGGTAGAGCTGGCAGTTCGAACAAACCATCGAGCGCAATTGCTTGACTGTTTTCGTCATGGCGGCTGCAAATGAACTGACAATTCTGTCATTTTTTTCTGTACATAACAAGGCTGCTACGATTGACGATATAATATATAAGTGGGTTCACTACCAAATGATTAGGTAATCGTATGCAAAATCGCTTAAATTAGTCCACTTTTTTAATGCATACGTTACTAGCAATGAAATTGTTGCGAACGAATGGAAAGACTACATTCCTTCTCCACTGTTTATGAGTAGGGAACGAGAGTCACCTGTCCATTCAATGAACGAAGCTGTAAAGATTTTCAATGACGCGAGAAAACTGATAGTGTTGACCAATCCAAACTATTGATATACGATCTGTGGTAATCAGCAAATACTGAGGTATTAAAGTTTATCGACGACGCTTATGGTAACTGTAGACTGACCGTCTAAAACACTTCACAGTCGTTGGGCGTACAAGCTGCAAGAACACTGGTTTGAGAAATATTTACCAAGGTTTAAACCAGTGTCAAAGTAGTATTTCGAATCCGAACCAAGCATAGAAGGTGATGTGATGTATATAGCAAATGATGACAACCGTATATCTTGGGTTCGCAGAGTTGTGCATGAAGTGATAAGGAGTTCAGATGAGCTTATTATAGTATGACCCATAATAAAACGAAAATATAATAACTGATTTTTGGGTAAATTCAACTAGTAATTTCGATAATTCTCAATGATATTTCAACATTGTTCTATCAAGTAATGTTGATAAAAATAAGTGCTCACCTCAAAAATTTAGTAAAATGCACGCAAACAAAATAGTGAGAAATTCGCTACTAGCGTGAAAGCCTATAAAATATATTGCGGTGTTTGTGGGATTGCATCTGGCCACATTATACTTCCAAGTATATTAAAAGATCTCTTCTTGACGGGAACCGGAGAGTACGTCCACGGTCCACTCGCACTGCAAAGGAGATTAAATCGGTCAAGGAAAAAAATAAAGTGAAATCTAGTAGGTGAATGCCGAAACCGGCTAAAGAAGCGAATATCTTCAATTCCTCCATGCAACAATTGGTTAAAGAAGACTTAAAGCCATAATCTAGGGCTAGAGTAAAACGCAATTCGATAACGAAATGGAACAAAGCACAACGGCTTAAGCGTTCAAAACGATTGCGTCAATGATATGTAATAGATAGAGTGGACATTATATTTGAAGTTTTTGCAGAGAAAATTACCTTTAAATCAATAAATGTGCATGTAATTGCGATGACCAAAACATTGTTACGTTCTATCATGACGAAAGAATTTATGAGATTTAGAAAAAAATTCAGACTTATGTAGGGAAATTTTTTATTTAGAATGAGATTGCATAGAACGTGGAAAAGGTGAATGAATCACGATTTTCATGAGTTACTGGGAACCTTCCATCGTCTACAATGCTAAAATCGGTCAGCTACGATGGGCTCAGTACGTCATTAGGATGTCGGATGATAACCCGGTGAAAATAATTCTCGAAAATGAAGCGACTGGTACAAGGAAGAAGGCTCGCAATGGGCAAGGTGAATCGATCAAGCGAAAAGCAATCTACGGACCCTCCGCAGACTGTGAGGCTGGCAAAGAGCAGCTTTGGACCGTTTGAGTTGAAGGCCATTTGACTAACAGGTAAGGTATGGTTGACGAACAGTTGGAATAAAATCGAACCAAAACTTCAAAGCTCTTCAATTGGCCGTCACCTTGGCCGATTAGCAGCGTTGCATGAGAATATACAGTATAAAGCGTGCATTAAAAAAAGCGATTAAATGTTCCGATTTTTCATGCAATTACCCTGCCACCTGGTGGTATACTAGTTGCCTATATACTGTGAAAATTTGACAGCTACATCAGTTTGTTTACGGCAGCTATGTATGGGGAGAACGGCAGCAGGGTAAATGCACACTTCTTTTTGGGGAAATGCTCCTTAAACTTTGGAAAAATGCTCCTTAGATGCGTTTGCCCGGTATAATGCAATCGGAGGTATTTATCTTCTGGTTGGCGCTTGCCGGTTGTTTTGACGGGTCTTAAGTTTCGTCAAGATTGTATAGCGGAGCCTCGCTCCGCAATCTTCGAGGTAGTTTGGACGGGTTTAAATTTCATTTTGACGAGTCTTAATTTCATTTTGAAGAGTCTTAATTTCGTTTTGACGACTCTTAAATTCAGAAACTTAAAACCCGTCAAAACTATACAATCTTGAAGAAACTGAAGACCCGTCAAAACACCCGGCAAGCGCTAACCAGAAGGTTAATACCTCCGATTGCATTATGCCGGGCAAACGCATCTAAGGAGCATTTTTCCAAAGTTTAAGGAGCATTTCCCCAAAAAGAAGGGTGCATTTAACCTTTGCCGGCGAGAACAATGAAACAACTTCGATATATGGTTTGTTCGTACCGCTTGCTCCCTCCGGGCCTAAAAAAGTCGGCCTTCTGTCCCACTTCGTGTCGGCCGGATACGATCGCGGAAACATCTACAATATTCTGGCACTTTTGGAGAAAGGAGATTCCATCGAGCGGAAGCCTGGTTCCGGCCGTCCAACAGTTTTAAGCGACCGGAGGAGAATAGAAGCTCAAACTGAAGACGGAAGGCAAGGTGGCAACTTCTTTCCGTGGGTTGGGCCGAGAGGTCGGTGCGACTGGCCAAACGGTCAAGAATTATTTGTCTAAAATGCATATCCACATGCGGAAGCGTCAGTCTAAGCCAGCCATGTCGGAGAATCAAGTGAAAACAACGGCTGAAGATTCTGGTCAAAGAGATCTCCCCAGCAAATCGGAACGTGGTGGTCATTGTGGACGACGAGACGTACCTCACTTTGAACGGCAACGACTGGCAAGGCAAAGATTAATTCACCTCGCCGACAAAAGAAATTAGCAACGAAGTGAAGTACACAGCGCACACGAAGTTCCCAAAGAAGGTGTTGCTGTGGTTCACAATCAGTGAAAACGGGATGTCACGTTCCCTCTTCTTTTTGTTGCGAGATCGACAATATCTAAGAAGCGTCTCCCAGAATTTGCCATCTTCATTAAAAAGAACCACAAGGATGACGAAGTGGGGTTTTGGCCGGTTCTAGCGTCGACCCACTACACGAAGCGGGCCCTGGAGGAAATGGAGCGGTTGGGAATTACGGTGGTGTCCAAGCATGCCAACCCTCCCAACGTGCCCCAGCTTCACCCAATAGAGATGTTTTGGGCCAATTTGAAGAGGAGAGTATATTCAAATAATTTTGTGGCCAAAACGATGGATGATTTGATCTAAAAGGCGACCAGGAACTGAATAACATACCTACAAGCTTCTTTTTTCACCTATGGCCAAAGTTCTGACTAACTGCCGCAAGGCGGTGTGGCAAGGAGTAGTAGTATTTTTAAGAAGTTTTTAACTTTGTAATACATCAAATGCAATTTAGTTTGTTAAAATATCTTTTTCCGTACATTTTAACCATCTATCCGAAAATAGTAGCTATTTTTAATGCGCACATTTTGCTGATAAATTCAGTCAGCATCACATGGTTGCGCCAAGGTGAGAAAATAGGACGGTGCAGTAATCTGTCAAATCAGACACTCCGCCATTTTGGAACATTTAAATAAAGACGGCTGTTTGCACCTTAACGGAAGTTAATTGACTTTTTCTTTTTTTTCTTTGTCCTGCCGGAGGACCTTTCTAGCGGCTTCAATAAGGTTTGGAGCATTAAAATTCAATTCCTTAAATACATTCAAGCGTCGAAAAGAAGGATAAATGTAGCTTAGAGTGGTGCTGTGTGAATGAATCAAATAAATTTGATAATTTGATAGGCTCTGAAGAATGAAGTTAGAAATAAAATGTCGCAACTTCTACCTACCTGTTCTGCAATCTCATTAACAGGTAGCATCGTTTGATAAATATTGTTTGCACAAAATCATTAAACGCTGATTCAAAGCTATCCTCCAGCATAATTTTCACCAAACTTATCGAGCCTGTTGTTAGCTTTCTAAACCAAACATCACACCATTAATCATTACCATTTACTTCATTGCCACCGACTCATTATAATTCGATAATTAATAGCTCGCAGTTGGTTCACGATTTGTACGAGGATTACAGAAAAAGCATTATATGTGCATTGGTCTGTTTGATTGCTAATTACATGATCTTATTTGGTGGTCGACAACAACAACAACTATATTCAAATCTCATATAGATGCACTAATGTTTGCCTTTCGAATTAGTGAATACCAGAACGGGCCACTGCAAGAACGTAAAAGCACTCCCATTTGCTGTCTGATTGATCCTGAGAAACGACTTAATCCCCCACAGTTTCACAATGAAACGAAGGTGGGAAGCGATTGACCTTGCACCGAGCCAGACGTTGCCCACATTGATTGCGTTGGTGGAGAAATGATAAAAATCAGTAATGTTTGATATGTTTCGGATTGCAGCTGGATTTGATCGTAAAACAAACATCTGAATTCTAGAATATAAACCCACAGGATTTTGATTATTTGTTGGAGGTGGATTTCAGCATTTCAACAAAGATTATATAGAAAGGCTTAACTGACAAACCTAAAAATTGATTGTTCTGCGATTTTCTTGGCACTGAAAACTCGCTTCATTATTCCACCATGATCATTTAGTTAAGGATAGGTATCCGATGGGAATGGTGTCTTACATGGGTGGACTATGTAAGACAAAGAATTTACAGGTAAAGCTATTGCTTATGTGTGTCAGTAACGCCCCAATGAAAAATCCTTGGCGAGCATGATCTAGACGTTCTATTAGAACAGATGGCACTATTTCACGGGCATTAAAATCAAAATAGCAATCAACTTATATATGATGGAGAAGACTTCCGTATATGTATACATATTTGAAGACCATGCTCATAGTACACTCAGCGAAACAAAAATAGCACCACCATTTTTTTTTTGCGCCTTTCTATATATTAGTTTTTTATTTACAATATTTTTGACTGATGTTAATTTAACATTTCAGCGAAAAAAATCATAACAAATGTGCGAAATAAAAATAGCCTGTCATATGACAGGTGTTTGATTTTGTTTGCACAAAGTTCTTTCAGAGTCTAAGTCTTCTTCAAATTGTCGTGAGCTTCTATTATTTTTTCCAGCAATTTATCGACCATTGGTCGATCAAAGCATCTTACGTTCGTGGAGAAGGTAAAAATCAAGGCGTACCATGATGCATTTCTCTCTTATAGAGATCGGTCGGAAAATCTTCCGATCACACACTGCTGTCGGAAACTTCTTGAAAAATGGTGATAAAAGTGGCCGCATAGAGAAACGTGGAAGGAAAAGTAAACTTACTGCGAAGAATACCCGGAGAATTTGCAGAGAATCGCAATGAACCAGAAAAGAACATGCAAATCCGCGCGGAGAGTGGCGTAAAAGGCTAGGAAAGCCCAACTTCACAGAACGGCATAAGCTGAATCGTTTCAAATGTTCAGAAAAGTAGATTTCCTGGACCGATGAATGGAAAAACGTGATGTTTACGGATGAAAAGAAGTTTAACCTTGACGGTCCGGGTGGCTGGCAGTACTACTGGCACGATTTGCGCAATTTGTGAAAATGAGCAGGAATTTTGGCAGTGGAACACTGATGGTATGGGGCGCCTTTTTCGGTCGAGGAAAGCTTCCGTTTTACGTGGATTTGCACTAAAATTCGCAACTCAAAACTGACTAAGGCGTGGTTTTTTGACAAAAACATTGAGGTTCTCGACTGGCCAGCTTGTTCTCCGGATCTGAATCCAATCGTGAACCTCTGGTCTATTTTTGGTCATCGCGTTTACGAAAATGGCAACCAATTCGACAACGTAAACATACTGAAACAACGAGTTCGAGCATGCTGGGAGCAGATTAAGGAGGGTACGCTGAAGAACCTGATTTTGTCCATGAAATCGCGACTAATTGAAGTTATCCGAAAAAATGGCTCGTATACACATAGTACTCTTTCAAGATGAATTTTGAGAATATAAATTGTTTCTTGGTTAAAAGAAAAGGTGGTGTTATTTTTATTTCACCCTATTTTTTTCGTTTTTAAGTATTGAAATGTAAATAGTTCCAGAAGACAAAATTATTTTACACTGGCTTGATTGGTAACTCATCTGAGAGCATGTTACAAGAATCTAATTAAATGATGGGTAATTACACATTCATACATGTACAAAAAGCTTGGTGGTGCCACCGAAAAAACGACATGAATGACAAAAGAAAATGTTTAAATATTTCTGTAATCATATTACTGACATCTATCTTCGTGTTCGCTGAGACCGTTTATTGAAGCCACGAACACGCTTGGGAACTTGATAAGAAGGTTCATGTCTAAGCAATTCTGGACAAATTAATTTTATCTAGATAAAATTATAGGTTTTGACAGATGGGATCGCTGCACATTTGAATCGGTCGTTAGGGATTCTTGATCAAAAGTGAAGATTTACTTTCATGTCTGTTTACCGACTGAGCTGAAGGAGGACCCTGTATTTACTTACAATTTAATCATTTACTTTAAGTAGTGTTTAATAAAACAGATATTAATGTTATTAAACTTCTTCAAACGCCTAACACATTGTAGTCGAACGTATTTTAGATACCATGACATATTTCAGTGTCCATATTTACAATATGAACCTATGTATGAATATTCACCAGCAGTGCATGAAAGTCTCCAAGATGAAACTCAATTTTAAAAATGGATCATGTGGCATCAATCCCTTCTTTCTTCCATACAAAAGTGTACTCTCGCAGGAGATTTCCTCAATCCACATAATAAACCACCAATCCGTCGCAGCGGAAATATGAACTATCTCACGATGCTAACTAAACATACTTGCTCCAGTGTGTTTCTTTCGTACAATATTCCAAATGCAAATTGGATGTCGAGTTATACGCAACCACCACCGACCCGACTGGAGTTCCTTAACGGCAACCGAACACCAAGGCGGGCGACTATACCGGAAATCAAAATTCAATTTGAGGTCCAGGATTGATGCAACTTATATGCAAATAAATCTTGCGGGAACGTTACTGGAACGCTGGCTGGTACGGTTGGTGCGAAGATGCTACTAAATTACACACACATGGGAATGTAAACACATTAGTGGATGAATAAACCGAAACTTTATGACACAGTTAGACTTCCGTCTCTCAAGGACCATGTTTCTAATTCCTCAAACTCCATTCCAAATTTGAAAACAACTCGTTACAAAGCAAATCTTAATTGTGAAAAAACAAATAGTTGACTGATATTTGGGAACTAATATCAGACTTCATATATTATTTGATTCGACAAAGGCTCCTGTGATCTGACGAACTGTAAACTCCTTACAATTTAAAAGTTACACTCATGTTCAAGAATACATACATGCGCCACAAACTCGACTTGCTGGGAAGTATCTAAAATTTACACTATACTCATGCGGAACGAATTGCACACAGCGTGAAGCATATCCGTGGATGAAAATGGGAAAAGTTTTCATTTATTGACGTCTCCATTTCAAGATTGTCGGCAAAACTTTTTCTTCGGTTTCCCCTTGGAGCTGTACAGTGCTATCATGTGTTACACATGACTTTACTGCCGGAATATTAGACGTCATGTGAAAATAACAGTTAAACTCGTGAAGCTCCAGTGCCATAGTGTGAAGCTGCGGCTGCATGTGATGGAAGTAACGATTAATTAAAAAACGAAAGGGTGAGTTATGTCAGTGACTTAACTGCAAGGTTGACGTAGGACTTCTTGTTGATGTGAAGAAATTGATGTCATCGAATTGATATATTTCTACTATATTTCATTCAGTTTAAAGAACCATGAAACCACACACAGAAAAAAATAATAAATTTTAACAGGCGCGTAAAATTTCTCCTCGTTTAATTTTAAGCCAAAGGAAGCGTATACAACAAAATTGTTTGCAATCTTTCATGCGCCATTCAACAATATTGACAATCTTTCATACAACAGACTAGATTCAGGCGTTATCTGGCTTAAATGTACATGGAATATCCCATTAATTTCTGACAAATCTAGCGTTCCTTTTATGTGCATTAGAAACGCAGAAAATTACATGTTTTTCTTTTCAAACAGTGTATAACAAAGTCAAACGACGACGAATGACATACTGAGAAACTTTGCCGAAGACGGCAAATTTCTAGCGCTTAGTTTAGAAAAGATAGACTGCAGCGCCATCTCTGTGGCATGATTTGGAACTAATATGATAATGTCAAAAGACGACGAATGACACACTGAGAAATTTTGCCGAAGACGAAAACTCTCTATAACTACTCTGGACTGTTTTGCTCACATATTGAATTAACAACCTCTATCCATTTGTAGCAGATTCCCGGTGGCCAATGTTACTGGAACCATGTTTTTCCACCACCAATACATTTTTATGACCATATCCTTTCAATATGAACATGAAATATAATTTTTATTTCCATGACTTTTTTTACGACGTTTTTTGAAATAACGCGGGTTTTTTTACGTCGTTTTTTGAAATAACGTGGTTTTTTTACGTCGTTTTTTGAAATACCGCGGTTTTTATACGCGTTTTTTTTTACGCGGTACCATTACCGTCGTTAAAAAAAACTTCAGTGTACTTGCATGGCATTGTTTATTTCATAAAACGCTTTGTCGATGATCAGTGAGAACAAAAATAGAACACTTGACGGCGGCAATACAACAGTGGCCAATAGCGTGGCGGCATTTTGTGATATCGACTCATCCATATTGTATATTGATATGTTGATGATGATTGAATAAGGATCCTACAGTGATAAATTTGTTTCGAGCTGTTTTTGCTTGCCAGTCGCTTGCACACACTTGCATGGCTTCATTTGTACCATAAAACGCTTTGTGGATCAAAATGGGCAAAATTGCCATGTCTGAATCATGCGGATTTCTCAAGATATGATTGTAAAAACTGCAATTGCATTTTTTGCCCCACAGATAAAAAGAAACATTGGATTTTCTGCGTTATCTAATGCACATAAAGGGAATGCTAGATTAGTCAGAAAATAATGGGATATTCCATGTAAAGTTAAGCCAGATAACGCCTGAATCTAGCCTGTTGTATGAAAAATTGCAAACATTGTTGTATGCCGCATAAAAGGTTGCAAACATTTTCGTTGATTACGCCCCCTAAGTAAAGAATTAAACGAGGGGAAATTTTACGCACTTGTTAAAATTCATTTTTTTTTCTGTGTATTAGTTCCACATTATGTATACTGTAGAGATGACGATGCAGATTATCTTTTCCAAATGAAGTGCTAGACAGTGGTGCTCAGGTAGATGCTTGCAGCGGGCCAAAATGAAATTTTGCGCCAATGCCACGGGCCGCAATGAGTTATTTTTCATGGCTTAAAATAATTAATAAAAAACAGCTTATTTTGAGGACACGTTACTAGTACACAGAAAAAAATAATGAATTTTAACAAGCGCGTAAAATTTCCCCTCGTTTAATTCTAAGCCAAAAGAGGGGTAATCAATGAAATTGTTTGCAATCTTTCATGTGCCATACAATAATGTTCGCAGTCTTTCATACAACAGGCTGGATTCAGGCGTTATCCGAATTAACTTTACATGAAATAGCCCATTATTTTCTGTCAAATCTAGCATTCCCTTTATGTGCATTAAATAACGCAGAAAATTCAATGTTTCTTTTTATCTGTGTAGATGTACCTGAAATGTAAAGCAATGCTCATTCTTCCAAAATAAAAAAAAATACAAACAACAAAATGTAGATTTATATCACATTCAATTTATTTGAAAATCAATAAAAAAAACTTTTCGCATTTTAATACATAATTCACTTACACTTTTCTTAAGCAAGCTTTTCGAGATCAGCCTTCATGCTTCAATGTTCATCACTTATCTTATTTCTTGCTTTTGACTTTACTTGCTTCATCACGGAAAACAGTTGTTCACAAATGTATGTGGATCCAAACAAAGAAGCTACGAAAAGAGCATGATTTCGCAGCTCTGGGAAGCGCTCTTCCGGAACAAATTTGGCATAGAACTCCAACAAATCATGTCGATCAAATTTTTCTAGCAGTTCCGTGTCGCACTGTAACTCAATTAGTTCCATTTGGATATTATCTGGGGCTTGTTCAGCATCAACACTGAATGGAGCAGAAAAAAGTTTTAGAATTTTGTCATGCGCTTTGAAATCTCCAAATCTACGAGAAAAATCATTTTTCATTGTTTGGAGTGCGTCAACGTATTTTTTAGTCAACGTCACATTGCATTTTCCGAGAGTAGGGAAATGGGCAAAATTTAGAATTTTCACCTGTTTCTCCCACAACACGAGTTGGCTGAGCCGTTCGATTGGATAGCAATCAGTTTCAGCTTAATAACTTTTTCCACAAGCGTCGGATCGCTTTGCGGTCTTCTAAGAAAAGTTTCTTTGAAACATTTCCCAGCAAGTCAAGGGATTGATTTATTTTTAGAGGACAACTGGTCACCTCGCCAGATATTTCTTTGAAAAGGTAAGTTTTCGCATATAAAATACTATGCAAAATTAAAACTGCGAGCGCTAAAATATAGTTTCACCGATCGAGTTGAAATTTTGCACAGTTATTATAGGAACCAAAAGGCTCCCAAAAATCAATAGGGAACGAAAATAATTTTGTTTCATATATCCGTGTCCCAGGCTAATCATCATATCTGTTCCAAATCATGCCGCAGAGATGACGCTGCAGTCTATCTCTTCCAATTGAAGCGGTAGAGAAATGCAGTCTTAGGGTAACTTTCTCAGTATGTCATTCGTCGTCTTTTGACATTGTCATATTAGTTCTAAATTATGCCGCAAATATGGCAGCGCCAGCTCTGAGATACCATCTGGATCTAGCGTGATTATTTTGAATGCCTTTATTATTTACAATTAACATCTTTGCTAAAGACAGCACCTTCCTAGAGCACGATTTGGCAATTTAGATTGCGGCGCCATATTTGCGGCGCAATTTGGAACTAATCTGATAATGTCAAGTGACTATATTTTACATTCTCAACAACTTGACTGAGAACGGCAACTCTCTAAAGCTTCATTTGTAAGAGATATTTTACTACGCGGTTTTTTTTACGCGGCCCGTTATTTCAGAAAATGACGTAAGAAAACCGCGTTATTTAAAAAAAAAAACAACGTAAAAACAGTCAAGTCACAATAGACGTGAAAAAAATTTGATTGTTGGTGTTGATTTACATTTCCCAATGTAAATGTATGTATGTATGCCTCTGAACAATACTGTTTACAGCAAGAAAAATTGTTGTTTACAGTTTATTATATGTACTTTTTTTTTAAATTCCACAAAAATTGTTTGCTGTCTTTGTAGAAAATTATACGAAATTTTGAGTTTTAATTCCATACCGGCTTTGGACCTGGCTTGGGCTGGTGCTTGAATCTAGTTATGTAGCACAGTATTTGGAGGAAATGCCAACGCAGAGAAGTGGGGATATCTCAAGCTGACCATGGCTGACGAGCATGACAAACATGTATATTACAGATAGGACGCGGAGGGCCCGCTTAGGAAACACCATTTTGAGAAATAGAATAGACATTCCCAAGTAGTTTGTATTAGTAACAGTGTTCACGTTAGTCATTGTCTTTATCAAAGGATCATTGTTTTCATATTATTTTCCTTGTGTTGCCATTTGACGTAGACTACGTCTTACGGCAAGGGTAGGGTGTCAAATGAAAATCTAAAATATTGCGACCGTCACGAAAAACCGTACGTTTTGTACGCAAATAACTCAAATAATCCACGATAGATTTACATGATTTCTTCTTCAATCGGTCGGACATTTTACCGCGCTCCAATTCAATTGTCAAATATTATTCTCAAACAATAGTAAACTATTGAAAATAACGCAAATATAAGGTGATGTCTTATAATGCCATTTTGCAGAGTAAATTTACCAAATTTCCTACCACAGATTTCAAGTCGAAGCAAGGAACGTCTTGCATCATCTGCTTCTTCTTTATGTTAGAGAGAGACTTTAACCAATCATGTCAATCGTCTCTCCATGTGCGTCTCGCATGCAGCTGAGAACGGCAAACGCACACTTAGGAAAATTTTGCCTCAGTCGTTTGGCAGCATTGAAGCTGTGCGGAGCTAGTCGCTGGAAGCTGGTAGCTGGTCGCAGGCAGCTGGTCGCAGAGGCAGCTGGGGGTCGCGTAGCAGCTGATGGTAATATGTACCAAGGTTCAAACCAAGTTCAAACAGCGATCGTCGCGATGAAGTAAAATGGCGGATTATGGGGGCGCACAATCACGTCGGTTTGTGCAAGCCGCCATCTTACCTCATCGTGACGATTGTTTCGCCGCGACTTCGAAATGCTGCTGTTTGGAGGAAAGCGTCTTTGGGGCAAGCAGCAGTAGGTGAAAATAATCTGTCCTTTTGAGGACAATAAATTAAAATAAAAGAGTTGTTTATTAAAGAACTAATCTTAAATTTAGTTCGGTGCTCGATGGAGGGCGAGCCGTCGGTAAAAATTTACCAAGCTGGTAGGCGCAATCCATAAATTGATAATCTGTCCTTTTGAGGACAACCAATTTAATTGAAAGAGTTGTTTGTACAAGAATTAAACTTTTATTTCGTTTGGTTTGTGTGCCTAATACCATGGTGCCGATTCGTTCGCTGCAACTGCAAAAACGCCTCCATGGAGGGAGAGCCGTCGGGAAAATTTTATCCAACTTGTTGGAGCAATCCACAAATAATCGGTCCTTTTGAGGACAACCAATCCAGTTCAGAGAGTTGTTTTTATAAGAATTAAATTAATATTTCGTTGGGTTTGTGCGCCATTTAATCTAGTGCCGATTTGTTCTGACTTCATAAAACCAAACGGCCCTTTTCAGGGCCACCAAATAATATCTCAAGAGCGTACAATAAAATTTTCTTACATACTGGCTTCAAAACGCTGGTCTAATGTCCCATAAGAGCCGCACCCGTCATATTGTGACTTAAACTGCTTCTATCGGTAAGGGTAAGCGACCGGCACGAATAATTGAAACCCTTTTCACGCTAATAATAGGCACACAGTATTTCCCTGACATTATAACGCATCACTTGGTTTAACGTAGTCTACGTCAACCGGTCGTGTCTTGTACACAACCCCACTGATTTTTTTATTATCAGGTTAATTTCAGGCACATGAGGTTGAAATTTTGTTTAACCGCTGTGTGTCCGACAGGGTACCCGGGTACCTTTTTGGATTTCAATTCGCGATATTACAATGATTTTTAATCGTACGAAGTTGAAACTCTGCCAGATCCAAGAGAATGACGGTCAAAATTTATTGAAGGGGTAAACAGAATTCCAACTTTTAGTATACAGTAGTATCCATTTATCCCTAAATCATGAATATGATCACATCACTTATCAAGGTAAATCCTGATCCATCGAGCCCTACCCTAATATCCTAACAAATATCCTTCCTGCAGAGGTAAACACGGTCTCTAAACAGCAAAGGTAACACTAACATTCCTTTCCTTTTCCCACCTGATTGCAAGGACGTGGCTGGCTGCGTTATTGATTATTAAATAGATTGAGTAACTGACATTGAGAGTGGCCGGTAGCTCCCAGCCCCATACAATTAATTCATTGTGCAATTTCACTGATTCTGATCAATCACGGAGTAGCAACCATTGAAACGTGCAGTACGTCTAAGATAAGCTAATACCGTCATTGGAGCTTAAACCAAGTGATTTAAAAGTAGGTTTCTCAAAAAGACCATTTTCTATTCAAAGGAAATGAATAAAGTTTCAAGTAATTGTTACTTTACCAAATGAATGAAGATTTCTCAAGTATATATTGAATCATATTTCTATTCACTATCGTAGATGACACGTAATCGCTTGCGGTTCGTAGTTGAATCCCATTTTATCGGAGATGCCTCACCATCGTCGTTATCGGGCGCTGACTTAGGGCTTTTCTCAATTGTATTTGCATCAGGAGACGCATCCGGTGGTTGCGAAAGTGCTTCACATTTTCCTGAAGTGCTTTCGACCTCCTCTTGGTTTGATGCGGATGGATCGGTACAAGCCCCTGAGTCAGTTGACACCGCAGAGCTGTCCCAAAGTTGCGGTGATTTGATTGCGTCGTCATCTGACAAAGCTGGAACATCCTGGGTAGTATCTGTAATGAATGATCGTGAAGTATGCTGAGATGTGGAAGGCTTAGACAAATGAGAAGATTTGCCTGAAACCGTACCATTCTCCGCTTCGTCCTGGTCATCTGGATCCAATAAAGATGTAGTGTTAATCGATACGTCACCAGTGGTTTTTCTGAGTTGCTTAAAGACTTCCTTGTAACGAGCAACGCAATACTTTAAGTCGTTCTTGAATGTAGCAGCTCTTTCGAAATGTGGATCATGCACTAGGAAGAACTGAGCTAAATTTTTAGCTAACTGCAATCCTTCCTCGAGTCGATTCAAACCAATTTCGGATTCTGGCTCTTCAGATGCATTTTCTTCTTCTCTCACATATTCACACAACTGTTCGACGTCCATAACCGTATCGATAAGCAGCTCTTCGATGTCGTTTTCGGTCATATCATCAAACCCCTCGCCACCGACGGCATGGGCAAGCAACAAAATCTCTCGTTGGTCCATATCTTCAGTTGGAATCTTAGCCCCAACGCAACCAGGCCAGAGTGGTTTCCAGCACGCGTTCAGCGTTGTAGGCTTAACCGACATAATTGCCTTTCCGATAAACTGCACACAGTCACGAATGGAATTTTTTGACGTAGGACTTACGTCTCTCTTTTCTATTCCTGTATACGGGCGCCGTTCTAAAATTTCTGAAATCGCAAGCGTTACGCGGGTTTGGAGACTTTGAACGATAATATCTCCTCTCTGGCCCACAGAAATTTGACGATAAGTATTTCATTCGCAAGGTAGAACATCAAAGCTGAGTCCCTGTTGCAAACTTAATTCATAACGTTTGTTTAAACTAATTAAAATGTACTTAACAGAAAAATGTCTAAACGCACAAAGCTATTGGTCGATACTGACATCATGTTTGCGCCTCGCTCTGATTGGTTAATACTGACAGTTACCGTGGCAGCGATTATCGAACATGTGGAGACGACCGACCGATCAGTTCTCGCTGTGCATCCGCATGCGACAGATGTGTTCGGCGAGCACGTGGGTAGAAAACGCCTCCCGTGAACACAAGCAGACCAGACCAAGAAGAATTATCCACGTCACCTGCAGCTAGCCATCCGCAACGACGAGGAGCTGAACAAACTTGTCTCCGGTGTGACCATTTCACATAGTGGTGTCCTGCAGCCCAAGAAGACTGAAGAAAATTTCAATCGCGAATAATGTTATCAACTAAAATCCGTCCATTTCAGGATGATCAAATCAAGTAGCACTAAAGAGTATGTTTGATAGACATTTATCTTGAGCTCATCGAAATTTTCATTACCACGCACCGGCTCAACATGGCGTTGAAAAAGCCGCGTCCCGGAGAAAATGGCCCATTCATTCGCCCACATCATCTTCGTGGTCAAGTGGTTAACGGCGTCGCTTCTATGTTCAATGTTCAGTCTGTACAAATTCAAGATGAAGACAGTGTAAATGTTTGTTTTTATCGTAGTATTGCGTGCTGCCAAACACTCAGGCCGTCCTGCTGCCCAAGAAGACCGAGAAGAAAATTTAAATCACGAACCATGTTCTCTCCGTTAACAACTAAAACCCGGTCTTTTCAGGACGAACAATTAAATTTGCCAACTAAAGAGTATGTTTGATTGAAATTTCTCTTGAGTTGCTTGAAAAGCCGCGTTCTGGAGAAAATGAGCAACATTTTTTATTAGTATTCATATACATATATATCTCTCTATTTGCCATGTTAACACTAGCAAGCACGTTGGACATTCAATAAACGAATATTAACAGTTAATTTGAGCCGAACTGCAACACGGCAGACCAATTATGTGTTTCACATATTCAGTGTAGGGGGTAGGTTAGCTTCATTGTAGTTCTTGTTGTACATAGGTACATAATGGATTAGTTGCAGATAATAGATTAGGTTAGTTGCAGGTAGTTTTAGAGTGTGAGTTATAATTTTTCTGGCCAATATTTATAAACTCTGTTTTGCAGTTTCAGAAGCAAGTGTGTCTATTTCTCAACTCTCTTTGGATTGGGTTCTGAGGCCCTGACAAGGACCGTTTTTCTATTGCCTGAGTTGAAAAGATGCGAATTTAACCTCGTAAACCCCTGCCGCTCTAATGAAAACTAATGATTTCATTTCCACGCTGCTGTCTGGCGTAACAACTGAGGCCCGTCCCCTTTTGTAAAATTTTATTCGCGTTGCCTTCGTTGATACCTCCTTCCTGTCATGTAATGGTATATGCCATTATATTATTCGTTATTGGATCATCGACACGTTCAGACGTGTGCATCCCGCTCTCGTGATAAAAAAAGCGCTTTTCCGAGTTTTTCGCCCTGCTGCTTGAGATCGAGTAGACGCCGCCTGATGTGGCAGGCACGTCCGCTAGACGAGGAAAGCGGAAGAAGCCCGACGTCGACGCTGACGTAAATCATCCCTCTGTAAACAACTAAAATCTGTCCTTTTCAGGACGACCAAATCAATTTGCCAACTAAAGAGTATGTTTAATTGAAATTTCTCTTGAGCTCATCGAAATGTTTATTAGCACGTACCGGCTCAACATGGCGTTACTTAAACTGCCGCGTCCCTGAGAAAATGGCCTAATCAATCGCCCACATCATCTTCGTGGTCAAGTGGTTAGCGGTGTCGCCCGTCGTTCAAGCGGTTGTCGTGAAGTTGGGGGTTCGATTCCCGCTCCAGCCAGTGGAACTTTTTGCAAACCAAAATGTCCAAACTGGTCTACTTGGTGATAGGTTAAGTTGTTCGTAATTCACTCTACACCCAAACTGAGAAAGTAAGATTGTAATACAATTTCGCTTGATTTTGTTCCATTCTTGCTATTGATCGTAACTTGGATGAAAAATCTAACATTAGTTGTGGGCAAAATATCAACAGCAATTCGCAATGAAAAATTGAACGTGTGCAGTGATATTTAGTTGATGAGTAAGAGATGAGTGTTCGAAAGTCCGATGGCTCACAAAAATAAAATATGCTATATACGTGATCGAGAAACGAGCCGTGATCATCCGAGGCGGCCGCGCTTGATGGCAACCATTTAGCCACTTTGCAAGCTCAGAGATAGGGAATAGAAACCCTACAGTTAGTTCATTTGGAAAGTAATTCAGGGTTCAGCAATGACGCAAATGGACATATTTTCCACCAAGCTATGTGCAACCTGTCGCTAACAAACTTGCATAGCATTGTTTATTTCATAAAACGCTTTGTCGATGATCAGTGAGAACAAAAATAGAACACTTGACGGCGGCAATACAACAGTCCAAATTGTATATTGATATGTTGGTGATGATTGAATAAGGATCCTACAGCGATAAATTTGTTTCGAGCTATTTTTGCTTGCCAGTTGCTTGCACACACTAGCATGGCTTCATTTGTACCATAAAACGCTTTGTGGATCAAAATGGGCAAAATTGCCATTTCTGCCATTTCATGCGGATTTCTCAAGATATGATTGCAAAAACTGCAATTGCATTTTTTGCCACCTTTTCAACTTTTGGATGTATGTTAAGTCTGTACAATCTCGAGTTTGGTCAATATCAACTTGACGTATTTCTTTCAATTTTGCATTTAAAAAACCTGAACACCCCTCATTTTGAAGGTGTGTGTGTAGAATGTTGCTCCTATTTTGATTTTGGAATTCACTCTTCAGTTGTCAAAATGCCGTCCAAGCAAGAAGAGCAGCGTATCAAAATTTTGCTCGCGCATCGCGAAAATCCGAGCTACTCGCACGCAAACTTGGCAAAATCGCTAAAAGTTGCCAAATCAACCGTTACAAATGTAATTAAAGTGTTTGGGAAACGTTTGTCGACAGCCAGGAAGTCTGGATCGGGGGGAAATCGAAAACCGGAAGCCGCTGAGACGACAAAGAGAGTTGCCGGTAGTTTCGAGCGAAACCCTAACCTATCTCTCCGAGATGCCGCAAATAAGCTGGATGTATCGTCTACAACCGTGCATCGAGCCAAAAAACGAGCCGGACTATCGACTTACAAGAAGGTAGTGACTCCAAATCGCGATGATAAACAAAATACGACGGCCAAAGCTATTGGGCTATTGTCAAGCGGAACCTAAAGAAGACCAAAAAAACTGCTAAGGACGAGCAGCAGTTCAAGGCAAACTGGCTTTCTGCGGCGAAGAAGGCGGACAAGGTGGCTGTACAGAAATTTAATTTGATTTTGACGTAGGACTTACGTCTCTCTTTTCTATTCCTGTATAGGGGCGCCGTTCTAAAATTTCTGAAATCGCAAGCGTTACGCGGGTTTGGAGACTTTGAACGATAATATCTCCTCTCTGGCCCACAGAAATTTTACGATAAGTATTTCATTCGAATAGTAGAACATCAAAGCTGAATCCCGACTGATAACTACATTCATTACATTTGTTTAAACTAATTAAAAAGTACTTTAAAGAAAAATGTTTAAATGCACAACGCTATTGGTCGAAAATGACATCATGTTTGCGCCTCGCTCTGATTGGTTCATACTGCCACAGTTACCGTGCCAACGAATATCAAACATGAGGGAACGACCGACCAATCATCAGTTCTCGCTGTGCATCCGCATGAGACAGACGTGTTCGGCGAGCACGTTGGTAGAAATCGCCACCCGTGAAAACAAGATGACCCGACCAAGAAGAATCATCCACGTCACCTGCAGCTAGCCATCCGCAACGAAGAGGAGGTGAAAAAAAAATTTCGCCGGTGTGACCATTTCACAGAGTGGTGTCCTGCAGCCCAAGAAGACTGAAGAAAATTTCAATCGCGAACCATGTTATCAACTAAAATCCGTCCTTTTCAGGACGATCAAATGAAGTTGCCAACTAAAGAGTATGTTTGATAGAAATTTCTCTTGAGCTCATCGAAATTTTCATTACCACGCACCGGCTCAATATGGCGTTGAAAAAGCCGCGTCCCGGAGAAAATCGCCAAATCAATCGCCCACATCATCTTCGTGGTCAAGTGGTTAGCGGCGTCGCCCGTCGTTCATTGCCATGAAGTGAGGGTTCGATTCCCGCTCCAGCCTGTGGAACTTTTTGCAAAACGAAATGTCCAGTCTAATCCACTGGGTGTTAGGTTAAGTTGTTCGTAGTAATTCGCTCTATGGTCAATGTTCAGTGTGTACAATCTCGAGTGGAAGACGTTGCAAGTGTCAATTTTTATCGTAGTATTACGTGCTGCCAAACACTCAGGCAGTCCTGCTGCCCAAGAAGACCGAGAAGAAAATTTCAATCGTGAACCATGTTCCCTCTGTTAACAACTAAAACCTGGTATTTTCAGGACGAACAAATAAATTTGCCAACTAAAGAGTATGTTTGATTGAAATTTCTCTTGAGTTCATCGAATTTTCATTACCACGCACCGGCTCAACATGGCGTTGCTTGAAAAGCCGCGTTCTTGAGAAAATGATCAAATTTTTTTATTAGTATCCATTTATAAATCTCTATTTGCAAGGTTAAAACTAGCAAGCACGTTGTACATCCAACAAACGAAATATTAACAGTTAATTTGAGCGGAACTGCAGCACGGCAGACCAATTATGTGTTTCACATATCCAGTGTAGGGGGTAGGTTAGCTTCATTGTTGTTCTTGTTGTACATAGGTTCATAGTGGATTAGTTGCAGATATCAGAATAGGTTAGTTGCAGGTAGTTTTAAAATGTGAGTTATAATTTTTCTGGCCAATATTTAAAAACTCTATTGTTTTGCAGTTTCAGAAGCAAGTGTGTCTATATCTCAACTCTCTTTGGATGGGGTTATGAGACCCTGACAAGGGCCGTTTTTCTGTTGCCTGAGTAGAAAAGATGCGAATTTAACCTCCGAAACGCCTGTTGCTCTAATGAAAACTAATGATTTCATTTCCACGCTGCTGTCTGGCGTAACAACTGAGCCCGTCCCCTTTTGTAAAATTTGATTCGCATTACCTTCGTTCAGAACCCCCTTCCTGTTATGTAATGGTATATGCCATTATATAAAACAGGCCTGGCATGGCGAACAGTTATCATTCGGTCTTGGATCATCGACACGTTCAGACGTGTGTACCCGGTTCTCGTAATAAAAAAAGGCAAGCGGAAGAAGCCCGACTTCATCCTTCCGCAAAAAACAAAAATCTGTCCTTTTCAGGACGACCAAATAAATGTGCCAACTGAAGAATATGTTTGATTGAAATTTCTCTTGAGCTCATCGAAATGTTTATTACCACGCACCGGCTCCACATGGCGTTGCTTAAACTGCCGCGTCCCGGAGAAAATGGCCAAATCATTCGCCCACATCATCTTCGTGGTCAAGTGGTTAGCGGCGTAGCCTGTCGTTCAAGCGGTTGTTGTCATGAAGTTGAGGGTTCGATTCCCGCTCCAGCATGTGGAACATTTTGCAACACGAAAATGTCCAAACTGGTCTACTTGGTGTTAGGTTAAGTTGTTCGTAATTCGCTCTACACCCAAACTAAGAAAATAAGATTGTAAGATAATTTCGCTTGATTTTGTTCCATTCTTGCTATTGATCGTAACTTGGATGAAATATCTAATATTAGTTGTGGACAAAATAGCAACAGCAATTCGCAATGAAAAATTGAACGTGTGCGTGAGGTTGTGTGCAGTGATATTTAGTTGGAGTAAGAGATGTGTGACCCGAAAGTCAGATGGCTCACCAAAATATAATCTAATGATTACGAGATTAGGATTCGAACCGAGACCGCCAGCGCGGCGGCTCTTGATGGCAACCATTTAGCCACTTTGTCAAACTAAGAGATGGGAATAGAAACCCTACAGCTAGTTCACTCGGCGAGGAATTCAGGGTACAGCAATGATGCAAATGGACATATTTTCTACCAAGCTATGTGCAACCTGTCGCGAACAAACTTGCATGGCATTGTTTATTTCATAAAACGCTTTGTCGATGATCAGTGAGAACAAACATAGAACACTTGACGGCGGCAATACAATAGTGGCAAATAGCGTTGCGGCATTTTGTGATATCGACTCATCCATATTGTATATTGATATGTTGGTGATGATAGAATAAGGATCCTACAGCGATAAATTTGTTTCGAGCTATTTTTGCTTACCAGTCGCTTGCACACACTTGCATGGCTTCACTTGTACCATAAAACGCTTTGTGGATCAAAATGGGCAAAATTGCCTTTTCTGAATCATGCGAATTTCTCAAGATATGATTGCAAAACTGCAATTGCATTTTTTGCCACCTTCTCAACTTTTGAGTGTATGTTCAATCTTCAATCCGTACAATCTCGAGTTGAAGACGGTGTAAATGCCTATTTTTATCGTAGTATCACGTGCCGCCAAACACTTAGGCTGTCCTGCACCCCTAGAAAACTGATAAGAATATTTCAATCGCGAACCATGTTCCCTCCGTAAACACAGGATCCATATTACACTTACAAGCACGTTGGACATTTCAGCGCCAACATTTGATTAGGGCGAATCTGCTTTTGTAAACAGTCACTTTGTCTGCTAATTTATCGGAAGTTGAATACAATTCCTTCAAATTGAATATACCAGCGGATAGAGATAAAGCTCCTCTTCCTTAAAGAGCGCTTAATTTGTATTTGTGACCTTCTGTTCAAGAGCAAATGACTAAAGGGTGTCCACGATGAAATTGTCACACTATGAAATTGCTCTAACTTTTTAACCGTTGGGTAGAATTTAATGAAAATTTGGGTGGATTTTGGATCATAGTGCATTATTTACATCCTGCAAGTTTTAAAGTCCTGTGATCAAAACTCGCGGAAATGGAGTCGAAAGAACAGCTCGTGCGTGATAAAATCTTGCGCATTCATCACGAGAACAAGGATCTCTCGCATCGTTCCATCGCTAAAACGTTGGGAATCGCGAATTCCACGGTGTCGCGAGTGATTAAGCGGTTCGAGGAACGGTTGACCACCGATCGGAAGCCCAGAAGTGAAGGAAAAAGTATTCCGTACAACACCAAAAATCACAACCGCGTAGTTGGGGTCTTCAACCGAAATCCGAACGCCTCCGTTCGGGATGTGGCTAAGAAGCTGCACCTAAGCCGAAGTTTTGTCCAGAAGGCCAAAACTAAGGCTGGGCTTCGAACGTTCAAGGTACAAAAGGCCCCTAATCGCGACGAGAAGCAGAACAAGTCCGCCAAAACCCGTGCCAGGAAGTTGTACCTCAACATGCTGACGAAAGTTGAATGCTGCATCATGGACGACGAAACATATGTGAAGGCCGACTTCAAACAGATCCCCGGCAACCTGTTTTTCACGGCCAAGGATAAGTTCAGCGTTCCGGAGCAAGTCCGCACTCAGAAGATGTCCAAATTTGCGAAGAAATTCCTGGTTTGGCAAGCCATCTGAACGTGCGGGAAGCGGAGTGCACCTTTCGTGACCCAGGACACGATGAACGGACAGGTGTACATAAAAGAGTGCCTCCAGAAGCGGCTGCCTCCTCTCCTGAAGGCCCACAACGTCCCAACAATCTTCTGGCCGGATTTGCCCTCATGCCACTACTCCAAGGACATGCTGAAGTGGGATGCGGACAATGAGGTCAATTTCGTGCCGAAAATGTTCAACCCTCCCAACACTCCGGAGCTCCGCCCCATCGAGAAGTACTGGGCGATTATGAAGCAGCACCTTCTTAAACGACCTAAGGTAGTGAATACAGTCGAGGAACTGAAGAAAGTATGGGTTTACATGCAAAAAACGGTTGATTCACAGGTTGTGCAGAATGTTATGGCCGGGGTTAAGGCCAAGGTGCGGGCATTTGCGTATGGACTGTTAATAAAATACGAGTAAAATGGTAAAATGAAGTTTAATAGTTATTTCTCAATCCCTGAAAATTGGAAAGAAATTTATTAATTCGATGACATCAATTTCTTCACATCAACAAGCAGTCCTACGTCAACTTTGCAGTTATGTCACTGACATAAATCACCCTTTCGTTTTTTAAATAAACGATTTCACCGATTTACACGCGTTTTCCCTTGACCAAATTTTGACCGTATCACCCTTTAGTATCACGTGCCGCCAAACACTAAGGCAGTCCTGCTGCCCAAGAAAACTGATAAGATCATTAAAATCGCGAACCATGTTCCCTCCGTAAACACAGGATCCATTTCACACTTAGAAGCACGTTGGACATTTCAGCGCCAACATTTGATTAGGGCGAATCTGCTTTTGTTAACAAACACTTTGTCTGCTAATTTATCAAAAGTTGAATACAATCCATTCAAATTGAATATATCAGCGGATAGAAATAAAGCTCTTCTTCCTTAAAGAGTGCTTAATTTGTATTTGTGTCATTTTGTTCAAGAGCAAATGACTACGAAAGCCATTGTTTACAAAAGCAAATTCGCCCCAATCTAATGTTGGCGCTGATTTAACAAACAAAATATCATTAACAGTCAATTCGAGCCGAACTGCAGTTTCAATAAATTTTCGTGGAGAAACAATAGCAGAAGAAGAACCGGAGTCTCACACACCAATAGCATAGGGTTTGATGGTTCTATAGACTGAATAGTCTAATAGTAGAATAGTAGAAATTTATTAATTCGTGACATCAATTTCTTCACATCTACAAGCAGTCCTACGTCAACTTTGCAGTTATGTCACTGACATAACTCATCCTTTCGTTTTTTCCATGCTTCTTGTACACTTGAAGAAGAGCCTTCGTCTAACTGGTCAAGTATGTACCTGAATGTGTACTTAATGTAGTATTTTTTGAAAGTGGATATTATCCCCTGATCAAGAGGCTGGATTAAGGAAGTTGTGTTGGGGGGCAGGAATTATTCGTACGTTGGGATGAACTATGTCAACATGACCTGGTGAATTGTCAATTAGCAATAGCACCCGGAACTCCAAACCTTTTTCTTCCAGGTAGCTTTTGACCTCCGACACAAAAAGTTCCAACACAAAATGCATCCAAACCTCTTTCGTGACCCAAGCCTTGGCGTTGCTCATCCAATAAACTGGCAGTTTATCGAAGTCTTCGTTCTTCATCGACCTCGGACGCATCGCACGGTGAAGAAGAAGTGGTTTGAGCATTTTATCACCGCTTGCGTTCGAGCAAAACAGTAGGGTGATCCTGTCTTTTGCAACTTTAAATCCAGGTGCTGATCGGTTGGTTGAAGCGAGATATGTGCGACTGGGCATTTTTTTTCCAAAATAACCCAGTCTCATCTGCGTTGAATACTTGCTTAGGCAGGTATCCTCCTTCCTCAATTATTTTTTTTAATGTTTGAGGGTATTCAGCGGCAGCTTCGGTGTCAGCTGACGCGCTCTAGCCTTTTATTTTCACATTTCGAATGTTGTTCCATCCAATGAAGCCATAAAACCAACCTTTGCTGGCAGATAACTTCAACTTTACAGCTCCTGTGAAAAAATATTGATGGAAAAATTGAGTTAGAATTAGGATTCCATATTGGCATTTCAACATTTCGATGATTAGGACGAATGAAAGGATAGGCAAATCTATATTTAGTTCATTTTTTACACCTGTGGACTGCTGCCGGATGACTCTTGTGCCTTAAGATGCTGGTAGATTTCTAGGGCTTTTTCCTGAATCAATCCTCCACCCAAATCAATGAAGCTTGTTCCATTTGGTTCATATTTGGGTCGCGAGCGTATGACGAGTGCTTAGA